>BSBK01014245.1:0-32182 GCA_027943335.1 Chamaecyparis obtusa
GTATAATCATGTAATTTTATACTATTGTATTAGAGCTTTTAGTTTAGGCTATAGTAATAATAGAAAATTACAAAGAAAAAACACATAGAATCTTGCAAAATTATCACTCCACCAACATACTTAATAAAATATTTATATATTTTTAATTTGATGGTAAATATGATGAGCCACATTAAAATATCATCCAAATTCATATCAAGAAAATTAAACTCTTTGAAAGAAACCTAGTTCCTAAAAGTCTCAATCGTAGTGGAAAGAAAAGGTGCAAAAAACCTAAATTCTATTGCTGAGGATATCTCTCTTGAAGTAGCCCTACTTGACACTACCCTCTAAAAAGGAGGCCTCGTTTAGCAAAAAAGATCCCTCAAAAGTGAGAAAAATGAGTAATAAAATAAAGAAGATGAGTCCTCTTATTAATTTGATTAGGAGGAAAGAGTATTGATTGCAGGAGCATCCTAGGTGTAAGAGCAATCTTGCATCACAAAAAAAAAAAAATTTCTATTTTTATTTTCTATAAGGGCTATTTTGTGCAGAGCTGCTATTTATGGAAAGTTACTATTTTTGGTAATTTTTGTATGTGCTCAGAATGATCTGATATCTTTCTTGGAGGTTCATTTTGGTCATATAAGTCTGCCAGCAAAGTTTCATGGCTAGATCAGGTGTAGTTTTGAAGATATTGAAGATTTTCCGGTATGGCAGGCAGGGTATAGAAACTTTGAACTCAGTTTTGAAGGCTTTAGAGGCTTCGAATGAGGTCAAAAATTTAGGTGACGGGCGCTTGCGCGGGTCAAGCCTATAGAGCGCTTCGTGGCATTTCTGAAATGGGCTTATAATAGTCAATCGGGTCAACTAGTGATGACTTATGATCTCCGGAAGTCGGGTCACCTGAAATGGCAAAAAATATTTTTTCTTCAAAATTTTTGTTCGGGTTTCAAAAAGTTATTTTGAGCCGAATTTGATGTAATAAATTGAAAAATAAAATAATTCTAAGTTTGGGTCGGCCCTTAGGGCTAAATTTATGGAACCTTCTCGGGCGGTGGATTTTGCCTATATAAGGAAGGCTGTATTATTGTCTTGGGCAGTTCAGAATAGTTCTGGGTAGTAGATCTAGGTTGAGGCTTTGTCCTACAGAATATTGTAAGGAATGCCCATGAGGCTTTGCATATTGTAATTTTGAAAGTTTGTAATTTCACATTTGTGGAGATAATAAAAAGTTAATTTTCTGTTCTTGTATATTGTTGTTTGTTGTTTCCTCTATTTCTGAATGTGTTTGTGATATTTAAGGGGAGCACCCTTCATCAAGTGGTATCAGAGAAGGGGTTCTTGAGTGTGTAAATAGTTTGCCGACTGTGAGGCAGTTTGCACCAGGACTGGGGTTAGGGGTTCAGCAAGCATTGCGAAAATGCCTCCACGAAGAGAACGTGGCGGAAGACCTGGTGCTGTGACACCTGAGGTTAGAGAGCTGTAGAGACAAGTGCGAGCATTGCAAGAAGAGATTTGCAGAGGAATGAATCTTAATGTCAGAGACGAAAGTGAGGATAAAGCCGAAGAAGAATATCAAGAAGGAGAAGCTGAAATTGTGAACTAGGAGGAAGAAAGACTTTTTCGAGCGATTTCCAAGATTGGAAAAAGACCTAAGATTGAGGTTCCCACATTTTCTAGAAATCTTAACCCAGAGGAATTGATCGACTGGATCAGTGAATGTGAGGAATATTTTGAGTACGAAGATGTTGAGGATCCTGATAGGGTCAAATTTGTGAAGGCCAGACTGAAAGGTCATGCAAAGATATGATGGCAAGAGGTTCAGTTGGAGCGAAATAGAAGGGGAAAGGAGAAAATCATGAGATGGGATCGGATGGTGGATAAATTGAAGTGACAGTTCATTCCTGTTGATTATGAGCTTGACCTACTGAAGAAAATGCAGAGTTTGAAGCAAGCAGGAAGATCTGTTCAGGAGTATACAGAGGAGTTCTATCGACTTCTCATCAGAACAGGCCATGAGAAGCTGATAAGGAGAAAGTTGCTCGATACCTTAATGGGTTAAGGCCAAGCATTCAGGAGGAGCTGAATCTAGTTCGAATGAACAGTATTGAAGAGGCATACCAGTTTGCCCTAAAAGTAGAGGAAAAGCTGAATAAGAAGTTTGAGAGCAGACAAAAGGGAAGAGGTGGCGGTGGACGATCTGGTGGATGGTCATATGGTGGCCAAAATGAAGATCCAAAAAAGAAGGATGAGGCTAGTAGCAGTCAGAATCAGCAAGGAAATAATTCCAATCACTTCCAGGATCAAAATAATAGAGATCAGAGAAGAAGAGGAAGAGGACAAGGATCTGGAAGAGGTGGCTTCCGTGGAACATGTTTTCACTATGGAGAAGAAGGTCATAGGGCATTTGAATGTCCTCAGCGCCAAGGCAGAATAGATAGGAGAAATGAAGGCCAAGCCAGAGTTGCACATGTAGATGAAGATGCTAGATCGTCAAATTCTGAAGATGCTGAAAGAGGAGAAATGCTAATTAACAGAAGAGTCTTGCTGAGTGGTGAGAATGAACCTGAACAAAGGAGGATCCTATTTCGCACCAGGTGCAAGTGTGAAGGTAAATGTTGTGATGTGATTACTGATAGTGGAAGCACTAACAATTTGGTGTCAGAAGAGATGGTGACAAAGTTGAAGCTCAAGAGACAGAAACACCCACATCCATATCGGATTGCCTTGGTACAGGATGACCATAAGGTCATGGTCAATGAACAATGCCTGGTGAAGTTCAAGATTGGCGGATACCAAGATGAGGTATTGTGTGATATCATATCTATGGATGCATGTCATATGTTGTTGGGTAGACCATGGCAGTTTGACAGATGTGCTGTACATGATGGTCGTGCGAAAATCTATTCCCTGACAAAGGATGAAGTGCGACATAAGCTAAAGCCATTGAAGGAGACCGAAGAAAAGGTATGTGGTAATGCAAGAATAACATTTGTTGATGGAAGAAAATACCTAGATGGTATGAGGCATGAGCACGTTTGTTTTGCTTTAATTCCAAAAGTTGGTAAAGAAGAAGCAGAGGATGTACTTGTAGAGGTTGCAGATTTGTTGAATGAGTTTCAGGATATTGTATCTAATAATGTACCTGATGGATTACCACTGGTAAGGAAGATCAGTCATCAGATGGATTTGATTCCAGGAGCCAGTTTGCCAAACAAGGTAGCACACAGAATGACACCAGCAGAAAGTGAAGAGTTGAACAGACAAGTACATGAGTTATTGCAGAAAGGGTTGATTCGAGAGAGTCTGAGTCCCTGTGCTATACCAGCGGTATTAGCACCAAAGAAGAATGGAGAGTGGAGGATGTGTACAGATTCCAGAGCAATAAACAAGATCACAATCAAGTATAGGTTTCCATTGCCACAAATGGATGATATTATGGATTGTTTGAGTGGAGCTATGTATTTCTCAAAGATAGATCTAAAGAGTGGATATCAGCAGATTCGGATCAGAGAAGGAGATGAATGGAAGACTGCCTTCAAGATAAAGGAAGGACTATATGAGTGGTTAGTCATGCCTTTTGGGCTAACCAATGCACCGAGCACTTTCATGCGGCTCATGAACGAGGTTCTGAAAGAATTTTTGGGTAAGTTTGTCATTGTTTACCTAGTTTGTCATTGTTTACCTAGAGTTTTTGGGTAAGTTTTCAATTTTAATAACATGTTTCCAGTAGATTGTGATGCTAGTGGTACTGCAATAGGAGCTGTTATGAGCCAAGAAGGTAAACCTATTGCGTATTTCAGTGAGAAGTTAAATGATGCCAAAAGGAAGTATTCTATTTATGATCAGGAATTTTATGCTATAGTTCAGGCATTAAAGAAGTGGAGACATTATCTGCTTCCTAAGGAGTTTGTTTTGTATACTGATCATCAAGCTTTGCAATATTTGAATAGTCAAGGAAAGCTGAATCAGAGGTATTTGAAATGGGTTGAGTTTTTGCAGAGTTATACATTTGTTTTGAAACACAGAAGTGGAAAGTCTAACAGGGTTGCAGATGCTCTTAGCAGAAGGCAACTATTGCTGACAGAGATGCAGATTGAGGTGGTTGGGTTCAAAGAACTCAAGAATTTGTATTCAGAAGATCCTGATTTTGGTGAAGCTTGGAAAGCTTGTACAGAACCTGTTACTTTAGACATGATGAAATGGTTAGATTTCATCATCCAGGATGATATGCTATTCAAAAGGAGTCAGTTGTGCATTCCACGAAGTTCTATGAAGGAAAATCTCATCAAGGAGAAGCATAGCGGAGGATTGGCTGGACATTTTGGTCGTGACAAAACCTTTTCTTTGGTTAGTGAGAATTATTATTGGCCACAATTGCAGCAAGATGTGAAGAAGTTTGTACAAAGTTGTAGAGTATGTCAGATGGTGAAAGGAGTGAAGCAGAATACAGGGTTGTATCAGCCATTACCTGTACCAGAGAAGCCTTGGGAGGATATCAGCATGGACTTTGTTCTTGGTTTACCGAGGACTCAGCGGGGACATGATTCAATTTTTGTGGTGGTTGACAGATTTTCAAAGATGGCACATTTCATTCCCTACAAGAAGACTAATGATGTTGTTCATGTAGCAGGATTGTTTTTCAGAGAAGTGGTGAGACTACATGGTTTGCCAAAGACCATAGTTTCAGATCGAGATACTAAGTTTGTTGGATATTTTTGGTGGACATTGTGGAAGAAGCTGAAGACAGATTTGAAGTTCAGTTCATCACATCATCCATAGACTGATGGACAGACCGAGGTGGTGAATAGGAGTTTGGGAAATTTGTTGAGATGTTTGGTTGGAGATAAGCCAACAGGATGGGATTTGATTTTACCACAAGCAGAATTTGCATACAATAATTCTGTCAATAGGAGCACTAGTAAATCACCATTCCAGATTGTATATGGAAGTAGTCCAAGAAATGCATCTGAATTGAGAAAGATAGATAAAAGAGAAATAAGTAGTGCTGAAGCTGAGGATTTTGCAAAACATTTGAAGAACATCCATGAGGTGGTGATGAAGCATATTGGCAAGATGAATGCACAGTATAAGGCTAAGGCAGATGTGAAAAGGAGGCATAAGGAATTTTAGGTTGGAGATGAAGTCATGGTTCATTTGTGGAAGGAGCAGTTTTCAGTTGGTACATTTAACAAGTTGAAAATGAAGAAGTTTGGGCCATGTACGATACTGAAGAAGCATGATTCGGGAAATGCATTTGAGGTAGAATTGCCTACTGGGCTGAATATTTCACCAGTGTTTAACATTTCAGATTTGACAGAGTATCATGAAGGAGGTGTTGAAGATGAGGTTGCAGCAGCATAGTGGAATATTCCAGCAACCAGTTCAGATATCAAGGAGATTGAAGACATACTGGATAGTCGTGTTGGCAGAAGCACAAGGAATAGGACATATGAAGAATATTTGGTCAAATGGAAAGGACGACCTCTTGAAGATTCATTGTGGCTAACAAAGGAGGAGGTTAACCGTCTTGGTTTTCCTCTGCACACCTGAGTCATGACAGGGTCACTTCTCAAATTACCCCGGGTGTCTAATGCAGGAGCATCCTGGGTGTAAGAGCAATCTTGCATCACCCAAAAAAAAAATATTTCTATTTTTATTTTCAATAAGGGCTATTTTGTGCAGAGCTGCTATTTATGGAAAGTTACTATTTTTGGTAATTTTTGTATGTGCTCAGAATGATCTGATTTCTTTCTTGGAGGTTCATTTTGGTCATATAAGTCTGCCAGCAAAGTTTCATGGCTAGATCAGGTGTAGTTTTAAAGATATTGAAGATTTTTAGTATTGGCAGCAGGGTACAGAAACTTTGAACTCAGTTTTGAAGGCTTTAGAGGCTCCGGATGAGGTCAAAAATTTGGGTGACAGGCGCTTGCACGGGTCAAGCCTGTAGAGCGCTTCATGGCATTTCTGAAATGGGGTTATAATGGTCAATCGGGTCAACTATTGATGACTTATGATCTCCGGAAGTCGGGTCACCTGAAATGGCGGAAAATAATTTTCCTTCAAAATTTTTTTTTGAGTTTCAAAAGTTATTTTGAGCCAACTTTGATGTAATAAATTGAAAAATAAAATAATTCTAAGTTTGGTCGGCCCTTAGGGCTAAATTTCTGGAACCTTCTCGGGCGATGGAAATTGCCTATATAAGGAAGGCTGTATTATTGTCTTGGGCAGTTCAGAATAGTTCTAGGTAGTAGATCTGGGTTTGAGGCTTTGTCCTACAGAATATTGTAAGGAATGCCCATGTGGCTTTGCATATTGTAATTTTGAAAGTTTGTAATTCCACATTTGTGGAGATAATAAGAAGTCAATTTTCTGTTCTTGTATATTGTTGTTGTTGTTTCTCTATTTCTGTTATGTGTTTGTGATATTAAGAGGAGCACCCTTCATCAAGTATGGTGAGGGAATTGATAATGTTGATGAACCAAAACATGAGTTTATTTCTAGTGAAATGAGGTCAACACTTAATCAATACAGAAAGGAAAGATATACAAATAATGGAAGAGGTATTTCATGAGATGGATTTTGAATACAAACTGGAAGAATAAGAGGAATCCTCAAAAAATACTAAGGATGAACATTATGAAGAACAAGAATAGCTTGGGGAGGAAGAAAAAAGATAATTCAGTTGATATCACAGTAAATTTAAATGAATTAGAGGAAACAATGAATATGGTTTGCATTTCCCCTATTTTAACTACTTGTGACATTTTCGAGAATACTCCTCTTCACCCTATTTTGGGTGATAGTAATGAAATCTCTAATTTCTAAAATAAAATTGAAAGCCTGCAAAAGAGAATCATGGCTCTTAAGGACTCTTCTGTCCAAGTTGTCATTACCAAGGAACATTTCAGCACTGTTATATTCTCTCTTTGTAGGGTTAATGATAGCCTCATGAAAAAGGCAACATTTGGAGCTATGATAGGCAAAAGAAGAGTAAGGAAAATGGAAAAATAAAAGGAGCATCACAACAAGGGAGAAGTGCAAGATGAAGACACTGAAGAAAGGCAAAGAAAGCTTCATAGTCTTTCTAAGGACTAGGAAAAGAACTCTAAATTCAATGATAATTAAGATAATTTGCTCTTGTCCTACTTTTATTTATTCTACTTTGTTTAGTTATAATGATATTTTTATATAGTTTCTCATTATTTTGGTTGTCATAACATAGTTGTTAATATCTAAACGATTTACACTTCATGAGTGGAAGCTCTATTGGTTATGATCGTACTTTGAAAAACATATACTCTTATAGATGCATTAGGATGATAAATTATATTATTGATAATGTTGCTAGTAGTAATGCTAGGATGATATTTGAAGCTGATAGTATTGTTGTTTTTGATTAATTTTTCTATTGGGGGGTTTTTCTTGCTTTCGGCTATAATTACCCAAAGAAAGGGTTCATGTGCTACTTCTTAATGATTTCTATGTTGCAATTAAGATCATGACCCTCTCCAAATTAAATATCATTTGGTTATCATAACATAGTTGTTAATATCTAAATGATTTACACTTCATGAGTGGAAGCTCTGTTGGTTATGATCATACTTTGAAAAACATATACTCTTATAGATGCATTAGGATGATAAATTATAATACCGATAATGTTGCTAGTAGTAATGCTAGGATGATATTTGAAGTTGATAGTATTGTTGTTTCAGATTAATTTTTCTATTGGGGTTTTTTCTTGCTTTCGGCTATAATTGCCCAAACAAAGGGTTCATGTGCTACTTCTTAATGACTTCTATGTTGTAATTTAGATCATGACCCTCTCCAAATTAAATATCATTTAGTATATTTGTCTCTAAAATAACTGTGCAATTGTTCAAATGTAAAGCTCTATATATATAAATAAAAGAATATCGTTTATCAAAAAACTTAATTGATTTTGTATATATAACATTATAAGAATACATACATTAAAAATTTAATTACTATTTACCACATTTCTCCAAAAAACAATTACATTGAACAATGTAAAATACATATACCATAGTAATCTTCCGAAAATTAAATTTTTTTTATAATATTCAGCATTGTAAAAAAAATTAAAAAATAAATATTATTTCCTATATTGGTCTTTAAAATAACTATACAATTTTCCAAATGTAAAGCTCTATATAAATAAATAGATACACCAATAAAATAATTCTTTTTAGAAATTTTTTTGTATTTACAAGAATACATACATTAAAAATTTATTTATGAACAATAATTTTTCACTTATTTTCTTAACAACTCGTATAATCTAACAACTACCTGTATCAAATATCTTTCTTACATATCAGCTAGATTAGATATGCTAGCAGCAAACATTCTTATGATCTAAAATATCTCACAATATTATAAATTTGACGAGATGAATAGTTAGAATAATTTGGGAGAAGTTTCCCAGTTGGTGCGTGCAGGTGTCCACTTGGGACTTTTGATGCTGAAATAGGACGCCATGACTCTCGAATTGAGCAGCTCCACTATTGGATCAAACTTCACGCAGCGGGGTGCCTTGTATTGATTGATAGATGCCCCTCGGCTTAGGGCATAATCCATCAATTCCTCAAATGTGCCACTTTCCACTATTTTTATCTCCAGAGGGCCGATCGATTTGTCAGCAGCCCTACCTTGTCTATACACAGAATTTAAATTCTCTTCCACTGTGAGACAACACTGCTGCAACACTTCACCAGGTACTTCCACATGAGTTGCACTGTTGAGCTCCCAGAATAGAACGTAATGCCCCGGAATGGAAGATACGTCTGCGTAGCTCGTGTATTCAATTACCCGAGCTCCGTAACTCTCCAGATGCTTTGTTGCCTCGTCCATCGCGTTTTGCAGCTCCACTTCATCGGTTTTATCTGAGTCAATGCTCAACATCATATTTTTCCGGCACACAAAGTGAAACTGCGGTGCCGAGTTATGGAAGCCGGTCACTCTGAGGACGTCACCCACTCTGTAACGATACAGCCCTGCACCGCAGCAAGGACAATAATTATGTTAATGATTAAGACGTACAATAGTAACTACGCTAATCAATCATTATATAGCACTTTTTATGAATGATTTTGTGATATTCGGCATGTTCACAGAATCATTATAGAGTTTTTGCTTTTTGGGGGTAGAACATGTTCAGGCAATCATTATATAACGCTTTTCTGTGTTTCTTATAACTTACCTGCGTATGTGGTTACCACAAGTTCATATTCCTCACCCACGTTCACATCAGCGAGCTCCACAAGCTCTGGCAGATTGTTCAGATTTCCATGGCAATTGTCTCGGCGAAGGGGAAGGAATTCGAAGTAGCCCATATTGGGCATGATTGTGTACGACACTTCCCAAGGTTTGCTGACCGGATGGAGATTGAGGCCAAAATAGCACTCGGAGGAAGCGTACATCGTGCACAACTGAGGGAGTCCCCCGCTGTAGAAATCAAGGGTTGGAATGTACTGAGCCATAGCGCCTGTCACGATCACTTCCAGGTACTTTGTGTTGGGCCACAGCCGCTTGATTATTCCCTCCCATGACGCCTTTGAACACTCGATCTCAATGAGATCTGCAAGATCAGAATTGGGACTCAACATGTTCATCACGGCCTCCCTTAATGAAGGATCTCTCACGTCTTCCTCGCTCGGGCATCCAACTCGAACGTCATAGCAAAGCGATCGCCAGTGCTGCTCGAGGAAATGAATTGCTCTGAGCAAGCCCGAGGCGAAGACGGCTCCTGCTCTGAGAACTTGCTTGTTTTGGGCGAGGCCGCATAGGAGTTGAGCGTACATGCTCTGGTGGGAATCGGGGCACAAAATAGCCTCCATGGGGCTGGTGTACACATTGTAGGGATCAAAAGGCTTTTCCCTAAAGTGGCGGCTCTTGTAGTAACTTGTTAGGACAGGGCGAGCGGCTAATCCACCAGGAGTCTTGGTTTCAGATTTGATGAAGAGGAAATACATAGCTTTTCCCTTCTCCAGCCCCTTTATATACCTGCCACACACCACTTCCCAACATTAAAATCCTGCTCGCTGTTTTGGAATTTTACATAAATATGTGTGTAAATATAAGAATTAAGGGAGGAAACCCTTACTGGTTCATGACAGGCATGAGAAGGCTGTAAAGAAGCGCTCTTCGGTCCCATTCCTCTTCGATTGTGGGCATCAGTTTACGTTCTCCAGCGGATGTTCCAGAGCTGTTACAACGAATCAGAGCACAGAAATTAATCTTTGAATTAGTTCGCCACTAGAAACATCGAATTAACAAACACAATAGCATAGCTAAATATCATTTACAGTTTTGTAGTTTATTTACCTGGTAAGAAATTCGGAGACTGGATGAGACGAAAGAATGGGAGACTTGTCCCCGTTAGCGATTCGCACAATATCAGGCTGCAGATCCTCGTACTTAATGACGGGCAACAATTTCTTGAAAGACTCTCTATCAGTGCGACCATTGAGGTTATAGCGCTTTAGGTATTCTGTATGAGCGTTCCTCGTCAAAATCTCAGAAAGAACTTGAGCCTGCACTTCATCAGCATGTATGGTCACATTCTCAATGAAGTCCAGGACTTTCTTATCATTATCACTTGGGACTGCAGTGTTTTCACTAAACATGGCTTCGGACATCCTGATCTCTACGAAAAACCTAAAAAAATAACCTAAAGGACTTGGATGAAGACAAGGATGTGAGGCAAAGAGAGAAACTAGACTCAAATCCTACAATTGAATGTTGTGAGGAATTCGTAGAAAGGGGATTGAATTTATAGCTGTATTAGGGCCAGAGCGTAGTGTTATTCCAATAAAATCTAGGGCATATCCAAAATTCCAACGAGATTCCATTTTTTTATAATACTCTGTGCAAAGCCGTGTCTATAAAGATGAAAAATTTAGGTCGCTGGTTAAATGAAAATTTAACCACAGCTCTTTAAATTTAAATAATCTATATTATATGTCTGTGAAGAGAGAAACGCCAACGAAGGCATTTTCATGTTGGCGTGGCGGAATCTAAAATTTCAGTGTCATTCCAATAAAAAGAGACAAATACGATGGACGATAATGAAATTTCAATCATGTTAATGGAAGGATTATTAAGACTATATATTAGCAACTTTATGCTAACATTTTTCTACGCCAACAAATCATTAATCTGGACCACGCCCTAAGTTATTCCAGCAGTGGTGGGCCACACGTGTCGGCTATCCAACTACGACTCGCTTCTGCATTTTTCTTGGTTAATCCGTAGCTGTACAGCCGGCCAATGTAACATTGAGAGAAGAATATTATGTTGATTTTTCTTTTCTCCGATGTTTGTGGTCCACTAAATGTGGGACAGATTCTTATTATTAATGAGGTCAATTAGCTTTTTCTATTAATCAATTTGAATACGCAAACATATTAATTAAAATATCTTATATAATACTATGTATTTAAATTTGTACTATGCTTTTTTAATGTCTAGTGATAGGGCCTTAGAAATATTGACATTTTTTAATTATATTTTAAGAATCTATCATTTGAAAAATATAATTAAAAAGAAGTAAAAGGGAAAATTAAATAAAAATTGATTAATTGAGTCATTTGAAGATTTCATATCCACTATTAATGGCTCATAAATAAAAATCTAAAATAACATTACATATAATAAATAAATAGATTTAAATAATTATTAAAAGAAGAGTAATCAAACTTGTTCTAATAACGGAAACTCATAATTAATTTCATAGTCACTAATTTTAATGGAGCTCTAAAAGTATACACATTTAAATAATTATTTAAAGAAGAGTAATCAAAGTTGTTTTAATAACGGAAACTCACAATTAATTTCACAATCACTAATTTTAATGGAGCTCTAAAAATGATAACACATGTACCAATAGCCACTCATTTTTAAACCTTTTTTTGGCTAATTGGGTGCAACTATTGGCACATTTGTGCATGACTATTGAGACATTTGTCCATATGTATTGAGAATTTTGAGTGAAGGGAATATAGGTATGAGGTGACACTTTGAAATGACCACTTTTTAACCCTTGAAAGAGCCCAAGGGATGTAAGTGTACACTTTCTATATTAGATTACAGTTATATAAAAAACCATTCACTTCTTTGTATGACAATAGAAAAGAAATCAACAAATTGATTTTAGGTGATTATATAAAGCATGATTTCTTTGGATTGAAATAGAGATTGGATGTGGTGAATTTAAATTTTATTTTAAGTAATTATTAACAAGAACCTATTTGCCACTTCAAGCACAAAAAGAAGTATTCATCACATAAATTTCAAATATCAACCATCTCTTCTACAAAGAATTAGAAACAATTTTCCTTTCTAATATTACATATTTTGTTGATTGTAATAAAACATATTATTGTTACAAATCAGCTTATTAAGAATAAAAAAGCTTTAATCAAATTTGTACACAAGCTAAATAAACATCTCAAGAAGGATCTATCTTACCTTATTTTGCTCTATATTTCAAAATATAGATATGCTAGTTTAAACTCTGCAGATAAATGGATGTTTTACAAACTATACCTTCAGTCCCATTTACAAACGTCATAAATATCTAATAGCTCATATGTAACAGATGAACATTTGTATTAATTAATTAATTAATTAACTAAAAATTGAAATACAATAAATATAATATTTTTCAATTAATTAATAATTACGGTAAATAGGCCATTTTGGGTGCCGCATCGCATAGTCAATGGTGTACCGCTGAGGGGTAAGTAAATCCCTGGCGACCAGTAGCACGAGCATTCCGACAGTGGTGGGCCACACGTGCCAACTTGTTTTCCAAACAAGAAGGAGAAATTAACTGCGCCGCCGACTTTATCGCACGCCTATGGACACCGGCTCTGTGGTCCTATAATCTATTCCATCTCTCTCATCGAGTCCAAATAAATATGTACAGACGGCCCTGTGCTTAAGAAGGACGAAAACAATGTTGATAAATAATATATCGTTTTGCCTCTTGTTTCTCCGATATCTCCAATGGTTGCGGTCTAATAAACTTGAAACATAATCTTATTTTCTTTCAATCTCATCCATGTCGGGTAATGTTGCACAAATCGTTTACTAGAATACTACAAAACGAGGCCCAGAGTCATATTTGATGCTTACTTTTCTCTATTTTATGAGGATTTAGTTTCTTAACTGTATTTCGTTGAGGAATAATTGTAAATCGTTATAAACATATAATTTATTAAATGGTTGGATGCGAATTTTTTAAAACGATTTCCACATCAATTTAAAATGTATATATTAAACTAATGGTATAGGTTAGATAAATGTTTATTAAATTTTTAATATTGATTTATATGTAATTGTAATGAATTATTTCTCTTATATGGATCATATTATTATATCAATGATTTTAAATTTTTAACAAATTAAATTATTTCTTAAATATTTTTAAATGTATATATTAAACTTATGGTATAGGTTAGATAAATGTTTATTAAATTTTTAATATCAATTTATATGTAATTGTAATGAAATATTTCTCTTATATGGATCATATTATTTATCAATGATTTTATTTTTTTAACAAATTAAATTATTTCTTAAATATTTTTATTTTTCATATACTTAACTATTTCAATTATATGGACCATATTATTATATCAATGATTTTAAATTTTAGACAAATTAAATTATTTCTTAAATTTTTTTATTTTTCATATACATAACTATTTTAATTATATGGAACATATTATTATATCAATGCTTTTAAATTATAAATAAATTAAATTATTTCTTAAATATTTTTATTTTTTATATACATAACTATTTCAATTATTTTTATAGTTAAATTAATATTTAAATATCAAAGATAAAATTAATAAATTATTCACTTTATTTGTTCACTTAAAAATTAAAAAAATAATACAAATATAAAATATTTCTTACGAGTCAAATGAATGAACAAAGTTATCACAAAGAAAAGGAGTTAATGATTAAATACAATGCAATCCTCCTTAAAGAAGAGATTTTTTGGAAACAGAAATCAAGGGAATCCTGGCTTAAGGAAGGAGATAGTAATACCAAATTCTTCCATAATACCACTAATTTTAAAAGAAGCATCAATAGAATTTCAAAAATTAAGACTAATGAGGGTCATTTCACTGAAGACCCAAAGAAGATATCAAACATTCTTACACAATTCTATCAATCCCTTCTCAATAAGACAGAAGCTACCGCTCTCAAAGCACAAAATGAAATGCTTAAAGCAATACCTAAATTGATCTCAGATGCTGATAATAAGATGATTAATAATAATTTATCCTTAGAGGAAGTTAAATTAGCAGTGTTCCAACTTTATCCGAATAAAGCTCTGGGCTCAGATGGGTTCCAAGCAGGCTTTTTCCAAAAATGCTGGCATTTTGTTGGGGAGGAGGTGTGGCAAGCAGTAGAAGCAACTAGAAACTCAAGTGATTTGTTAAATGAAATAAACAATACCTTTTTCACATTAATCCCTAAGAAAAATGAAAGTATAGAACCAGGGGATTTTAGGCTTATATCCCTATGCAATACTATTTACAAGATTCTTTAGAAATGTCTAGCGAATAGACTTAAAAAAATTCTTCCCAATATCATTTCGGAAGAACAAACAGGGTTTGTGGCAAATAGATCAATCTTGGATGGGATAATCATAGCCCAAGAAGTGGTTCATACAACTCAAATATCGAAGGAACCCAGTATGCTAATCAAGATAGACATCCAAAAAGCATACGACAAAGTAGATTGGAGATTCCTCTATAGATGTTTGGAAGCCTTCAGATTTTCTAAACAATGGGTTAATCTTATTTTCAACTGCATCTCTACCCCTAAAATATCAATTCTTATTAATGGTACCCCGGAAGGTTTTTTTAGTATCTCCAGAGGCATTAGGCAAGGAGACCCATTGTCCCCTTTCCTCTATGTCATCATGGCAGAAGCTTTAGGTAGATCGATATCAAGGCAACAAAAGGAAGGTAATATCTTAGGCTTAAAGGCGTCGGAAAATGTTCCTAATATTACCCACCAATAGTTTGCAGATGATATGATTTTACCTTGTTCTGCGAATGTTAAAGAAGCTAAAGCCTTTAAAAATATTCTAAATATTTACATGAAAGCCTTAGGCCAACAAGTAAATCCTGCTAAATCAAAAAATTTCTTGATCAACACCTCTTCGAAAGTAGAAAGGGAGATTTGTAATTTGATGGGTTACAAAATAGGCAATTTCCCTTGCAAGTATCTGGGTATTGACTTGGATAAAGGACTTTCATCCTCCAAACTCTGGCAACAAGTACTTACTAAAGTACAAAACAAGAAAAGTTCATGGAAAGGAAGATGGCTCACCAAAGCAGGGAGATCGATTATGATCAAATCAGTTCTTTCAGCCATTCCCACGTATCACTTGTCAGTCCTCCCCCTCCTGAATAATATTAAAAAGAGCTTAGATAAAATGTTCAGAGATTTTTACTAGCAAGGTCCAATAGAGGATTAAAAACTTGCTCTTATAAAATGGGATACCTTATGTAAACCAATTTCCAAGGGGGGCCTAGGTATAAAAAATCTATTATGGCAAAACCAAGCCCTTGGAGCTAAACTGATTTGGAGACTTTATAAAGAATCTAGTAGTAAATAGGCATCAATACTATTACATAAATATATACCCGATGAGGATCCCATTAATTTATTCAGGTCCCAATTGCATGTGAAAGGCCCTCTAATATGGAACTTTATTAAGGACTGCAGAGGAATTATTAATAAATATCTAACTTGGGATGTAGGTGAAGGTGATCAAGCTTTATTCTGGGATGATTCGTGGGTAGGCCTTCCCCCACTAAGCAAGTTGAGATTTTCCTCAGAATTTATGGCAGATTGTAAAGAAGCTAAAGGCATTTATCTTAAGGATTATTTATATAAGAAAGGAGAAACCAAATGGAGCAAGTTGGAGGACATAGACTTAGTAAGCCAAGAGAAACAAAAACTTCTCGACATTCTAAAGGATAGATAGATATCTCATAAAATGAGACCAGATATATTAATATGGGCTAGATCTAGCAGTGGTAATTATTCCACTAAGGAGGGTTATAATTCTATTATCTGAGAATAGAAAATGGATAATATAGATATACCCTTGAACCTATGATGGAATAAGTCTTGTCTTTCTAAGGCTGGCATGTTTTTATGGGTAGCTATGCAGAACAAAATTCTAACAGCTAATAGACTAAATAAGGTGGGTTTTGAAGGGCCATCACGGTGTCCCTTGTGTGAGAAACAATCTAAGGATGTTAACCACATCCTCCTAAATTGTACATATACTCAAGAATGCTGGAATTGGCTACACCAGTGTCTAGGGTGGAAATCTGCTCTCCAACCAAATCTACTGAGCACACTTAAAGCATGGCCATCTCTTTATAGAGACAATCTGTATAAGGATATTTGGATGATTTCTTCGTCAATTTTAGTTTGGGAAATTTTGAAAGAAAGAAATAGAAGGATATTCACCGATCAAAAATTACCATGGTATTCAGTCACTAATAAAATAGAATCATCAATTATGGAAATAATTAACAGCAAACTCAGGGACCAGTTAAGCTATGAAGATTCTTTTAATAGCTGGGATAACAAAATAAAAAATAAATGGCCAAAATTAGACATTCCACCCTTATATGGCAAGGGGGGAACCAAATCAAAGGCTGATAGAGCCTTATGCAAATGGAGTCCTCCTAAGGAGGGATGGTTCAAACTTAACTTTGATGGAGCATCTAGAGGTAACCCCAGGGTATCAGGTTGTAACACCTGTATCTATACTTAAAGATAAAAGATGATACTTAAGAAGATACAACCATAAACAAAACCACATAGAACCATAGTAAAAAAAAATTTATAATTACCAACTGAACATATAAATATAACAACTACTTCTAAGAGCTTTATAGTTTTCAATTGAATTACATCAGAGTAATAAGAATACTCTTTATTCAAAGACTTAGTCTCCAAAGAAAAATTTCCATCTTAACCAATCCTTTACATTCTACGAATAGTTCTGATAACTAAAAACCAAGAAATGATCTCTTTCCCATAAATCTTAACAACTGCTATCCACTATCCCATACTCATTGATTTATCCATCTAAAAGCTGAAAATCAAAATGAACATGAACGCAAACAGCAAACAGGACTCAATCACAATGAACAAGGAAATGAATCATCTCCAAATATCTGCAACCATAAAAGTCAGTATAATATAACATTTATGTAGATTTAAATACAGATGTAATTGAAAACTAAATAACATAATTCCATTATTTTACACCAAAATCATCAAGCACTAGATTTCTTTCTAACAGAAATAAACTCGCAAACAAAATGACAAGTAATGATCCAATAGTACATGGGTGTCCACATAAGGACCTACGCTATGTATCCGTAAGGAAACCTCATAGTAATCCATTATGTCTAATGAAACCATAATGTTTTATCTTGTTAATTGAAACCCATAACCCTTGAATTTATAATTATCACTTAATTAAACAACTGACAGAAATTCTTTCCCATAAGGATATAGACTAGTGTCAGTCACAACTGACAGAAATTCTATCATCCCAAGGTACTACACTAGTGTCAGGCCCCAATCTAAGGATCATACTTGCATTATCTCAAAACACTTGATCTAACAATTAGTGATTGAAATGAAATGAACCACATTCACAATTTCATTAACACTTCATTTCTATTGCATCAATTTATAAAATTGAAACAGCAATAAGAAATCCATTTAAAACCATGTTTCCATATTCCTTAACATACATTCATAAACATGATGTTTCTCAAAAGAAGAAAAGATCACAATTCTTTCTCCATCTCAAATCCAATCAAATAATAATCTCCACATTAACTTAACATTAAATCTAAAACTGTACAATAAAATGTCCATATTGAATTCATGATTCCATTGAATAGAAAAGAACTAACATAATCATATATCAATTGAATCAACACAACAACCATCGCTTTTAAAAAACATACAAGCTTGCCATAACTGAATTTATAATAAACTAATTTGCCAAACAACTTGCTCTGTTAATTACAAGTTTATACCTTTATATACATGTTGGCGTATGTACATGTATACACCATGGCTTGTGTATACATATACATATCCTAGCAGGTATATATATATATATGAATATATAATTATATAAGCTTGTAATTAATAGTTCAGAATGACAATCATAGCATCTATTATATACATGTTGGCGTATGTACATGTATACACCACGGCTTGTGTATACATATACATATCCCAGCAGGTATATATATACATATCTAATTGCATAAACTTGTAATTAATAGTTTAAGTCCATAATTATACAATAGAAAAACCATACTAAACATCTTAGTTCTGTCACAGAATACATCTACCTTAATCTACTACTGAATCTACCGAATACATAAAATAATGATAGAATAATAGGAACCAACTTCTACATCTAAACAAAATACCAAAGTGGTTTTTTCCTTTCTGACTGAACATGATACTAATTGACTTTCCTAAGAATTCCTAACATTTCCTAATGTCGATACAACTATTTTCAAACTGGTGATAATTAATGAAGAATCATAAAGCTCGCAATCAAGTTTTGATATAACCAAAGATATCCACATTCCTCTATTGACTGATACATACAGTGACAAACACCCATTTGACAAAACATCGACACCAGATAACTAAAGGAGTACACCCAAAAAAAAACTTTAATCCACACCTATGTTGCAAGTGTAAATACAAAATACGACAGGTATCTAATAACACTATGAAATACCACTAATCCCTGTTTCCACAATACAGCTCAAAAGAAAACATCGATACCAGATTTGAATCATAACAGTAAGTAGGAAAAACCCGATATCACTTTATAACCAAGACTCTCACATATTGAGAATTTTTTTTTGTTTCTACAGAGTTCCTAACAATAGGAACAGTGCGAGAATACTGTAAACAAGTTTTTAAACAAACACTCATCCTATATTTCAAACTGGTTCTCATTCCTGATTAACTCCCTTTATACTGACCAAAGATAAAGTATACATCGACACCAAAACACACTAGGAGATAACCATATATCATCTGCAATAACTATATTCCCATAGTTTGGCACAACTTAACTAAAACACTGCCAAATCCATACTCAGAACAGAGAAAACCCCTCAACACATTATGCTCGAAAATAGCATATTAAAAAAACATGTATTTTGAATTCTTCTACTAAACATAACCACCATAAACTAAATAAGCTACTTAATAAAACCAAGAAGAAACACCGGTTCATGACCGAAACTCGTAGAGTATACAATCACAAAACCTCATATTCATCGACTTACAAATAGTAGTAATTAACATCCTAATAATTCATTTGTAGAATCATAAAATGGAAACAGAGGATAAGGTGAGAGAATGCCCCTGCCTGGTTTTCATGTGGGGAGATATCCAAAACCGAAATGCCAAAGCTAGCCCCTGCCTGGTGAGGTTCACAGACTACCAAAGTGTCATGCAAGAGAGCCCAAAATGCAGAGATAATAGTATGAAACACCCAACTTCCTAAATGACCATGAACATAAGGGTTTAACTTGCCATGAAAACCCCTTTCCATTCCAAGCCACTTATCATGTAAGATACAACAGGAAAACAAGTCCATAACTAACTGTTTACCCAAACTCTCACAGAATAACATGGTGAAAAATGGAGTCATAATCCAACTGCAACTCTTCACCAGAGCTAATGGTGGTCATCAAACACCAAAAATGAATTTCATCGATAAGTTCATTCAATGTGAACTTATCTCTTGTAGTAAACACAACACATTTCCTGCCAAATGTCCATCCAAGTACAATCCCATAACCTGAAAAATAGCTTAAACCCCACTAACACCACTATGTGATGATAGATCATTTAAACCCTACCGTTAAGTCATGTCTTCGAGCCAGATCAAAAATAAGAAGACTTAGGGATAGATTAATACACATCTATGTTTAATAACATTAGTCGATCTTAACTAACTTAAACATCAAAGGTAACAATGCATAACAATGCAAAATTACTAACAGTTCATCAAACTAACCTCCTACTAATATACAAAATAGGACATACTAACTTAGTTAATTCTATAGTTTTAGTAAAAGATAAACAACATAATTACTAAAACAATTACTCATAATTATATGTATAAAAATACATATATACAAATTTATTTATTTTGAATTCAAAATTTGATTAACATCAAATAACAATAATTCTCTATATACTGCCTATAATCATCAAGATACAATTAACCATAATAATATAACCATTTCTAATTATGTCTAACATATTATTAAGGATTCCAAAACAATGAATCAATAATCAGACAATTGACTAACCATTTAAGTTGTCCTTATCTTCATAATCAAACGAATATTCAAAAGTCAGTCTAAACCAGTTCTGACACTAGAAAAAGACTCATTAAGCTACAGAAATAGACATAATTCTCTGAGTGTCTGGCAGAATTATAGAGATAAACATATGTAATCCAAATAACAAGGTTCAAAAGAACGAAATCAGAGTTCAAACTCATAGAAGTCTAACATAACATAACATAACATAACATAGAAAAATAAAGCTTGAGACTGTCAGGGGCATGACACCCTTCCCCACCAGACTAGGCTTACTCCTGGAAGCTTGTAAACAAATGAGGATGTGCAGCTCTCATTGCCCCTGTATCTTCCCAAGTTGCAGAAGCTACATCATCAAGATCCCATAACACCTTTACCTGTTCCACCTTGCGTCCTCTGAGATTTAGCTCTCTTTGCTGGATGATCTGTACTAGTTCCAACATTAGTTGACCATCTACCACCTGTAAATTTTTCCAATTTAACATGTGTGCAATGTCAGGTATATATTTCCTTAAGACAAAAATGTGAAATACATCATGAATTCGTGAAAGGCTGAGAGGAAAAGAAAGTTTGTAGGCAACTGGACCCACTCGTTCTAGGATCTCAAATGGTCCCACAAACCTTGGAGACAATTTTGACCCTTTACCATACTTAATAGGACTTTTTCGGGGCCTAACCCGAAGAAATACCTTATTCCCAACTTCAAATTGACGTTCAATCCTATGTAGGTCTGCATACTTTTTCTGCCTATCCTGAGCTGTAGATAGGTGTTCTTTGATGCGTTTAACCTGTTGTTCTAAATCTTTAAGCATCTCAGGACCTAAAAGAATTATGTCCTTAAGATTGTCCCAGCTTAAAGGTGTTCTACACGATCTTCCATACAAAGCCTGGAAAGGAGCTATACCTATAGAACTATGGTATCCATTGTTGTAAGCAAATTCAACCAGATGCAAGTACTCTTCCCATCTATTTTTCCTATCCATCACATACATTCTAAGCATGTCTTCCAAAATTTGATTGACACGCTCAGTCTGTCCGTCAGTTTCGGGATGATATGCTGAACTAAAGTTCAGCTGAGTACCTAATTGATGCAGGAGCATCGTGGGTGTAAAAGCAATCTTGCATCACCCAAAAATATTTCTGTTTTTGAATTCAATAAGGGTTATTTTGTGCAGAGCTGCTATTTATGGAAAGTTACTATTTTTGGTAATTTTCGTATGTGCTCAGAATGATCTGATTTCTTTTTTGGAGGTTCATTTTGGTCATATAAGTCTGCCAGTAAAGTTTCATTGCCAGATCAAGTGTATATTAGAAGATATTGAAGATTTTCGGTATTGGCAGCAGGGTACAGAAACTTTGAACTCAGTTTTGAAGGCTTTAGAGGCCCCGGATGAGGTCGAAAATTTGCGTGACGAGCGCTTGCGCAGGTCAAGCCTGTAGAGCGCTTCGTGGCGTTTTTGAAATGGGGTTATAGTGGCCGAGCGGGTCAACTGGTGATGACTTATGGTCTTCGGAAGTTGGGCCACCTGAAATGGCAAAAAATAATTTTCTTCAAAATTTTTGTTCGGGTTTCAAAGGTTATCTTGAGCCGACTATGATGCAATAAAATGTAAAATAAAATAATTCTAAGTTTGGTCGGCCTTATTGGCTAAAATTCTGGAACCTTCCCAGGCGGTGGATAATTGCCTATATAAGGAAGGCTGTATTATTGTCTTAGGCAGTTCAGAATAGTTCTGGGTAGTAGATCTGGGTATTGATTCGAGGCTTTGTCCTACAGAATATTGTAAGGAATGCCCATATGGCTTTGCATATTGTAATTCTGAAAGTTTGTAATTCCACATTTGTGGAGATAATAAGAAGCCAATTTTCTATTCTTGCATATTGTTGTTGTTTCTCTATTTCTGTTATGTGTTTGTGGTATTAAGGGGAGCACCCTTCATCAAGTGGTATCAGAGCAGGAGTTCTTGAGTGTGTAAACAGATCGCCGACTGTGAGGCAGTTTGCACCAGGACCGTGGCTAGGGTTTCAGCGCACATCGCGAAAATGCCTCCACGAAGGGAACGTGGCGGAAGAGCTGGTGTTGTAACACCTGAGGTTAGAGAGCTGCAGAGACAAGTGCGAGCATTGCAAGAAGAGATTCACAGAGGAATGAATCTTAATGTCAGAGATGAAAGCGAGGATGAAGCTGAAGAAGAATATCAAGAAGGAGAAGTTGAAATTGTGAACCAAGAGGAAGAAAGACTTTTTCGGGCGATTTCCAAGATTGGGAAAAGACCTAAGATTGAGGTTCCTACATTTTCTGGAAATCTTAACCCAGAGGAACTGATCGACTGGATCAATGAGTGTGAAGAATATTTTGAGTATGAAGATGTTGAGGATCCTGATAGGGTCAAATTTGCGAAGGCCAGACTGAAAGGTCATGCGAAGATCTGGTGGCAAGAAATTCAATTAGAGCGAAATAGAAGAGGGAAAGATAAAATCACAAGATGGGATCGGATGGTGGATAAATTGAAGCGACAGTTCATTCTTGTTGATTATGAGCTTGACCTACTAAAGAAAATGCAGAGTTTGAAGCAAGCAGGAAGATCTGTTCAGGAGTATACAGAGGAGTTCTATTGACTTCTCATCAGAACAGGCCATGCAGAAGCTGATAAAGAGAAAGTTGCCCGATACCTTAATGGGTTAAGGCCAAGCATTCAGGAGGAGCTGAATCTGGTTCGAATGAACAGTATTGAAGAGGCATACCAGTTTGCCCTAAAAGTGGAGGAAAAGCTGAACAAGAAGTTTGAGAGCAGACAAAATGGAAGAGGTCGCGGTGGACGATCTGGTGGACGGTCATATGGTGGCCGAAATGAAGATCCGAAAAAGAAGGATGAGGCCAGTAGCAGTCAAAATCAGCGAGGAAATAATTCCAATCGCTTCCAGGATCAGAATAATAGAGATCAGAGAGGAAGAGGAAGAGGACAAGGATCTGGAAGAGGTGGCTTCCGTGGAACGTGTTTTCACTGCGGAGAAGAAGGTCATAGGGCATTTGAATGTCCTCAGTGCCAAGGCAGAACAGACAGGAGAAATGAAGGCCAGGCCAGAGTTGCACATGTCGATGAAGATGCCAGATCATCAAATTCTGAAGATGCTGAAAAAGGAGAAACGTTGATTAACAGAAGAGTCTTGTTGAGTGGTGAGAATGAACCTGAGCAAAGGAGGAGCCTGTTTCGCACCAGGTGCAAGTGTGAAGGTAAATGTTGTGATGTGATCATTGATAGTGGAAGCACTGACAATTTGGTGTCAGAAGAGATGGTGACAAAGTTGAAGCTCAAGAGACAGAAACACCCACATCCATATCGGATTGCCTGGGTACAGGATGACCACAAGGTCATGGTCAATGAACAATGCCTAGTGAAGTTCAAGATTGGCGGATACCAAGATGAGGTATTGTGTGATATCATATCTATGGATGCATGCCATATGTTGTTGGGTAGACCCTGGCAGTTTGACAGATGTGCTGTACATGATGGCCGTGCGAATACCTATTCCCTGACAAAGGATGGAGTGCGACATAAGCTAAAACCGTTGAAGGAGACTGAAGAAAAGGTATGTGGTAATGCAAGGATAACTTTTGTTGATGGAAGAAATTTCCTAGATGGTATGAGGCATGAGCATGTATGTTTTGCTTTAATTCCAAAAGCTGGTAAAGAGGAAGTAGAAGATGTTCCTGTAGAAGTTGCAGATTTGTTGAATGAGTTTCAGGATATTGTATCCGATAACGTGCCTGATGGATTACCACCAGTCAGGAAGATCAATCATCAGATGGACTTGATCCCAGGAGCGAGTTTTCCGAATAAGGCAGCACACAGAATGACACCTGCAGAAAGTGAGGAGTTGAACAGACAAGTGCATGAACTCTTACAGAAAGGATTGATTCGAGAGAGTCTGAGTCCCTGTGCTGTACCAGCGGTATTAGCACCAAAGAAGAATGGAGAGTGGAGGATGTGTACAGATTCCAGAGCAATAAACAAGATCACAATCAAGTACAGGTTTCCATTGCCACGAATGGATGATATTATGGACTGTTTGAGTGGAGCTGTTTATTTCTCAAAGATAGATCTGAAAAGTGGATATCATCAGATTCGGATCAGAGAAGGAGATGAATGGAAGACTTCCTTCAAGACAAAGGAAGGACTGTATGAGTGGTTAGTCATGCCTTTTGGGCTAACCAATGCACCGAGCACTTTCATGCGGCTCATGAATGAGGTTCTGAAAGAATTTCTGGGTAAGTTTGTCATTGTTTACCTAGATGATATTTTGATCTTTAGTAAGACATTGGATGAGCATATGATGCATATTCGTATGGTATTTGAGAAGTTGAGAGAAGAGAAATTGTTGATTAATTTGAAGAAGTGCAGTTTTGTGAAGAAAGAGTTAGTGTATTTGGGATTTGTAGTTTCAGCAGAAGGTCTAAAAATGGACCCAGAGAAGGTACAGGCTATCCTCGAATGGCCTACTCCAAGGAGTGCTACTGAGGTAAGATCTTTTCATGGTTTGGCTAGCTTTTACAGAAAGTTTATCCGAAATTTTAGCAGTATTTGTGGACCCTTGACTGAAACAATGAGAAGGGATAGAAAAGAGTTTAAGTGGACTAATGGGGTAGAAAAGAGTTTTCAATTATTGAAACAAAAAGTTACAGAACAACCTGTTTTAGCACTTCCAGATTTTAATAAGGTGTTTCAAGTAGATTGTGATGCTAGTGGTACTGCAATAGGAGCTGTTATGAGCCAAGAAGGTAAACCTGTTGCTTATTTCAGTGAGAAGTTAAATGATGCCAAGAGGAAATATTCTATTTATGATCAAGAATTTTATGCTATAGTTCAGGCATTAAAGAAGTGGAGACATTATCTGCTTCCTAAGGAGTTTGTTTTGTATACTGATCATCAAGCTTTGCAATATTTGAATAGTCAAGGAAAATTGAATCAAAGGCATTTGAAATGGGTTGAGTTTTTGTAGAGTTATACATTTGTTTTGAAACACAGGAGTGGAAAGTCTAATAGGGTTGCAGATGCTCTTAGCAGAAGGCAACTATTGCTGACAGAAATGCAGATTGAAGTGGTTGGGTTCAAGGAACTCAAGAATTTGTATCCAGAGGATCCTGATTTTGGTGAAGCTTGGAAAGCTTGTACAAAACCTGTTACTCTAGACAGGACAAAATGGTTGGATTTCATCATCCAGGATGATATGCTATTCAGAGGGAGTCAGTTGTGCATTCCACGAAGTTCTATGAGGGAGAATCTCATTAAGGAGAAGCATAGTGGAGGATTGGCTGGACATTTTGGTCGTGATAAAACCCTTGGTTTGGTTAGTGAGAATTATTATTGGCCACAGTTGCAGCAAGATGTGAAGAAGTTTGTATAGAGTTGCCGAGTATGTCAGATGGCGAAAGGAGTGAAGTAGAATACAGGGTTGTATCAGCCATTACCTATACCAGAGAAGCCTTGGGAGGATATCAGTATGGACTTTGTTCTTGGTTTACCGAGGACACAGCGGGGACATGATTCAATTTTTGTGGTAGTTGACAGATTTTCAAAGATGGCACATTTTATTCCCTGCAAGAAGACTAATGATGCTGTTCATGTAGCAGAATTGTTTTTCAGAGAAGTAGTGAGACTTCATGGTTTGCCAAAGACCATAGTTTCAGATCGGGACACTAAGTTTGTTGGATATTTCTGGCGTACATTGTGGAAGAAGTTGAAGATAGATTTGAAGTTTAGTTCATCACATCATCCCCAGACTGATGGACAGACAGAGGTGGTGAATAGGAGTTTGGGAAATTTGCTGAGATGTTTGGTTGGAGATAAGCCAACAGGATGGGATTTGATTTTACCACAGGCGGAATTTGCATACAATAATTCTGTCAACAGGAGCACTGGTAAATCACCATTCCAGATTATATATGGAAGTAGTCCAAGAAATGCATCTGAATTGAGAAAGATAGATAAAGAAGAAATAAGTAGTGCTGAAGCTGAGGATTTTGCAGAACACTTGAAGAACATCCATGAAGAGGTGAGGAAGCATATTACCAAGATGAACGCACAGTATAAGGCTAAGGCAGATGAGAAAAGGAGGCATAAGGAATTTCAGGTTGGTGATGAAGTCATGGTTCATTTGCGGAAGGAGCGGTTTCCAGTTGGTACATATAACAAGTTGAAAATGAAGAAGTTTGGACCATGCAGGATATTGAAGAAACATGATTCAGGAAACGCATATGAGGTAGAATTGCCTAGTGAGCTAAATATTTCACCAGTGTTTAACATTTCAGATCTGACAGAGTATCATGAAGGAGGTGTTGAAGATGAGATCACAGCAGCACAGTGGAGTATTCCAGCAACTAGTTCAGACACTAAGGAGATCAAAGACATACTGGACAGTCGTGTTGGTAGAAGCACAAGGAATAGGACATATGAAGAGTATTTGGTCAAATGGAAAGGATGACCTGTAGAAGATTCATCATGGCTAACAAAGGAGGAGGTTAACCGTCTTGGTTTTCCTCTGCACACCTGAGTCGTGACAGGGTCACTTCTCAAATTACCCTGGGTGTCTGATGCAGGAGCATCCTGGGTGTAAAAGCAATCTTGCATCACCCAAAAATATTTCTGTTTTTGAATTCAATAAGGGTTATTTTGTGCAGAGCTGCTATTTATGGAAAGTTACTATTTTTGGTAATTTTCGTATGTGCTCAGAATGATCTGATTTCTTTTTTGGAGGTTCATTTTGGTCATATAAGTCTGCCAGTAAAGTTTCATTGCCAGATCAAGTGTATATTAGAAGATATTGAAGATTTTCGGTATTGGCAGCAGGGTACAGAAACTTTGAACTCAGTTTTGAAGGCTTTAGAGGCCCCGGATGAGGTCAAAAATTTGCGTGACAAATCTGCCTTCTAATACACTGCCACTATCAATCACTGCTTTGACATCTAAGTACCAAGGATCAGTAGCTAAATTCAGAAGTATTCTCTCTTTCAAATCAATTGTGAGGGTCAAAGAAGAGAGTTCATGATGCCTTCTGCTAAGAGCATTCGCTACTTTGTTCTCTTTTCCCTGAATATACTTCATTTTGAAGTCATACTCACACAAAAACTCCATCCATCTGCGTTGGTGTGCATTAAGATTGGGTTGCGTGAACAAATATTGTAGACTTCTATGATCGGTATGAAGCTCAAAATGTTGACCAAGAAGAAAATGCCGCCATTTGGTCAAAGCATGAATCACTACTGCGAGTTCCAAATCATGAGTAGGATAATTAATTTCATGATCCTTTAGTTTCCTTGATTCATAAGAAATGACCCTACCGTCCTGCATCAAGACAGCCCCTAAACCATCCAATGAGGCATCGGTGCACACAACAAATTCCTTAGAAGGATCAGGTACCACTAAAATTGGTGCACTAGTCAAACATTCCTTTAGATGTTGGAATGCTTCTTCACATTTATCTGACCAGATGAATTTCTTACCCTTTCTCTAGAGAGAAGTAATGGAATGGGCTATCTTTGAAAAATTAGCCACAAATCTCTTGTAGTAGCTAGCCAGTCCCATAAAAATTCATACTTTAGACACATTGGTTGGAGTAGGCCACTCTACAATTGCCCTAATCTTAGCAGAATCAACAGCTATTCCATCTCCTGTAATGATGTGACCCAAATAACTTATTGAAAAATTCACATTTTTCAGGATTGGCATATAGCTTGTTCCTGTGGAGACATTCAAAGACTTGCCTCAAATGCTACTCATGCTCCTCCAAGGAGTTAGAATATACCAAAATGTCATCAAGGAACACTACCACAGACTTGTCTAAGAAAGTCCTGAATACTCCCTGCATCAAACTCATGAATACTGATGGTGCATTAGTCAACCCAAATGGCACTACCATGAATTCATAATGCCCATACCTTGTGTGAAAAGCTATTTTATGAATGTCAGCTTCTTGAATCCTTAACTAATGGTATCCAGATTTGAGATCAATCTTGGAAAACACCTTGGCACCCTTCACTTGATCAAACAAATCATCGATGCGGGGCAAAGGATATCTATTTTTGATGGTAGCTTTGTTCAGTTGTCTATAGTCAATACAAAGCCTCAAAGATCCATCCTTCTTCTTGACGAAGATAACAGGTGCTCCCCAAGGTGAAACACTAGGTCTAATAAGCCCCTTCTCAAGAAGTTCCTCAAGTTGAACCTTGAGTTCCACTAATTCTTGAGCGGTCATACGGTAAGGAGTCTTGGAAATCGGTTCGGTTCCTAGCAAAAGATCAATCCTAAAATCAATTTCTCTTTTAGGTGGGATTCCCAGACTCTCCGTAATAAATACATCTGAGAATTCCTTCAAAATTGGATGATCTAAGCTGGTGTTCCAAGCAACTGGTTCTTCAAAATCATTGATAGAAATAGCAAACAATTTGCATCCCTTTTGAAAACATCTATGAAGTTGCTTAGCAAAAATAGTTCTGACTGACATAGGCCTCTTAACACCTGTAATAATCTTGATGGTTCTATTATCATCAATACATCTAACAGTCTTCTCTCTATAATTGATGACAGCATGGTGTTGATCTAACCAATCCATACCCAGAATAATGTCATAGGAACCTAAAGGAATAACCCTAAGGTTAACTGTAGTAGTAAAAGCCTTAAATTGGACCTTACAATTTTCAGCTATAAACCTCGATTCAACCTTAGTCCCTGATGCTAACTCGACTTGCCATGCCAATTCAGCTTTACTCACAGGAATTCCACATTGCTTAACCAAATTGGAAGAAATAAAAGAGCCAGTGGCACCAGAGTCAAATAAAATAGAGATCTTCTTACCTTGGTAATTACCTCTAGCTTCAATCACAGTGTTCTAATGATCTTCTTGTTTCTGATCCATAGTAGCAAAGATGCGATGATTCCTTCCAGAATCACCAACAGTAGCCTTAGAACCTGTGGCTTTAGACCTGACCTGACTATTGCCTCAAAGGGGACAATTCCATTGCAAATGCCCCAATTGCCCACATTGCCAACACTCTACTCCTCGCTTAGTACTTTTATCCTATGATGAGTTCACTGGAGGTGATGCATAACTCTGTTGTACGCTCTGAGTTGGTTTAAAGGACTTAGGTTGCTCAGGAATCTTGAAACTCTTGTTTGATTTGGAAAACTTTTCAAACTTCCTCTTCTAAAATTTACCACTCGATCCACTGGAAAATGCCTTCATATTATCTTGATAAGGTTTCTGATTCTTCCCACTGCTTTGAGCTAGTGGATTCACAGATCCTTTGGCTGAAAATCCTGACTTCAATTCTGTGAGCTTGGCTTGATCAGCAGCTTCTTTCACTGTCTTAGGTTTGAAAGTTCTCACTTCTTCTCCAATTTTAGGGTTCAAACCCCTAATGAAGTGTTGTACCAAAGGCTTATCATTCTCTAACCAACCAGAATATTTCTTCAGTTGGAAAAACCTCCTCTCATACATTTCAACTGTTGAGTTTCCTTGAGAAATGCTGAAGAATTCTTCGGATCTAGTTTTCTGCCAATAATCCGACATGAATCTCTCATGGAATCTTTCTATGAAAAGCTCCCATGTAACCTAAGAGATAAGAATTCCAAGTTTCTCTAGTTCCATATTCCACCATATAGAAGGAAAGGATCTTAGCTGCATTACGGTCCAATGAACCTTCACATTACCGTGATAATCATGGAGAATAAAACATCTTTCGACATTCAAGAGCCATGCTTCATCTTCAACACCACCCTCTGTTCCATTGAAATATGGTCCTTTGAGCTTAGAAAGGTCTTTTAACTGAGTCCTGATAATAGGATCTTCTGCAACTGGGACTCGTATAACATGAGCATTTGCTACATCAACTGGAACATTGTTCCTTGCTTCAATGTTATCCAACCTATCAAGGATCTGTTGGAGAACTTCAACCTATGGTACCTCTCGATCTTCCTGATCCATTCCTATTAAAGGATCAACTTGTTCATCACCATGTATTCCTTGGCAACCACGTCCTCTTCCTCAGCCATGACCACGACCGTGTCATCCACCCCTACCTCTGCCTAAATCGGCATCAACTAGGTCACGACGTCTTTGTGCTCCTTGTGTAATAGGAGGCATGCTTGAAATCCTATAGAAAAGTTCAATAAAATCACTAACGGAAGCATAATGATAAAACCCCTTATCTTTTATACCCTCAAGCCCTGTCTGTTTAAACTTGGGCTCTGATACCAAATGTAACACCCATATCTATACTTAAAGATAAAAGATGATACTTAAGAAGATACAACCATAGACAAAACCACATAGAACCATAGTAAAAAAATTTTTATAATTACCAACTGAACATATAAATATAACAACTGCTTCTAAGAGCTTTATAGTTTTCAACTGAATTACATCAAAGTAATAAGAATACTCTTTATTCAAAGACTTAGTCTCCAAAACAAAATTTCCATCTTAACCATTCCTTTACATTCTACGACTAGTTCTGATAACTAAAAACCAAGAAATGATCTGTTTCCCATAAATCTTAACAACTACTATCCACTGTCCCATACTCATTGATTTATCCATCTAAAACCTGAAAATCAAAATGAACACGAACGCAAACAGCAAACAAGGCTCAGTCACAATGAAAAAGAAAATGAATCATCTCCAAATATTTGCAACCATAAAAGTCAGTATAATATAACATTTATGCAGATTTAAATATAGATGTAATTGAAAACTAAATAACATAATTCCATTCTTTTACACCAAAATCATCAAGCACTAGATTTCTTTCTAACAGAAATAAACTCACAAAGAAAATGACAAGTAATGATCCAATAGTACATGGGTGTCCACATAAGGACCTACGCTATGTATCCGTAAGGAAACCTCGTAGTAATCCATTATGTTTGATGAAACCATAATGTTTTATCTTGTTAATTGAAACCCATAACCCTTGAATTTATAATTATCACTTAATTAAACAACTGACAGAAATTCTTTCCCATAAGGATATAGACTAGTGTCAGTCACAACTAACAAAAATTCTATCATCGCAAGGTACTACACTAGTGTCAGGCCCCAATCTAAGGATCATACTTGCATTATCTCAAAACACTTGATCTAACAATTAGTGATTGAAATGAAATGAACCACATTCATAATTTCACTAACACTTCATTTCTATTGCATCAATTTATAAAATTGAAACAACAATAAGAAATCCATTTAAAACCATGTTTCCATATTCCTTAACATACATTCATAAACATGATGTTTCTCAAAAGAAGAAAAGATCACAATTCTTTCTCCATCTCAAATCCAATCAAATAATAATCTCCACATTAACTTAACATTAAATCTGAAACTGTACAGTAAAATGTCCATATTGAATTCATGATTCCATTGAATAGAAAAGAACTAACATAATCATATATCAACTGAATCAACACAACACCCATCGCTTTTAACAAACATACAAGCTTGCCATAACCGAATTTATAATAAACTAATTTGCCAAACATCCTTCTCTATTAACTACAAGTTTATACCTTTATATACATGTTGGCATATGTACATGTATACACCACGGCTTGTGTATACATATACATATCCCAGCAGGTATACATATATGAATATATAATTATATAAGCTTGTAATTAATAGTTCAGAATGACAATCATAGCATCTATTATATACATGTTGGCATATGTACATGTATA
>BSBK01014246.1:0-127124 GCA_027943335.1 Chamaecyparis obtusa
TTGCCGAATAGTAGGCTGCTGGCCCATAGAATAGTAGGGCCCCGTAGAATAGTAGGGCTGCCTCATTGGCCTAAATAAACAATAGGGCGACCCGCTCCATCCAATACAGAGGGGAACTGTGTTGATGGTTTCCTCTGATGTTGGTCAAGAGATGAAGACTCGAGAATGAAACCTTGAACCATCCGGATGGGAGAGATTCGACTGGCCTGAGGGAAGGGAATATGATCGGATATAATACTCAAGCAGCGGCCATAGAATTTATAGGGCTCCATCCCCAACTATATAAAAAAGGGCCAGGAACACATCATTCAATGAACAAGTATTCTTCCCCACCCGCCTCTGAGAGATTCGATGACCGGGACTCCTACTGCCTCTGTTCCCCACCAGAGAATGGAACTGCATTGATACTATAATAGCCGCCTCCAGGAGATGAGAGATTCGTTGATCGTCCTTCTCTCCCCTACCTCTCTCTAATGCTATCCCCTACCACTGCCCCTTTTATCAATTGCTTTCCCCAAAGGGCTCCCGCCCCGCAGCCCTACTTTTCTATGGGGACTCCTCAGAATCAACCATTAGAGGAATTGACGACTCGACCCGGACCAGCCCATATATGTCTAGGGGGTAGGGGCCCCTCGCCCCAACTATATAGAAATTGGGGGCCCCCCTATATATAATTGCTAGCAACTAGCCAACTTTATAATAATAGGGCCCTTAGAATAGTAGGGCTAGCCCCCTACTATTCTATGGGCTCCCCGGCGGGCCCCCGGCTGGGCGAGTTAACAACTAGTTATCCTCCCTGGGGATGTTACGTATAGAATCTGGCCGCCCTACTATTCTAAAGGGACCGTGGGTGAGGGCTGGAGATTATCTACGTAACATGCTATACTGGATTGGCCTAACATTCTTTCTTTCCTGTCCTCTCGCCCTATATTATAAAGGGCCTATAGAATGGTAGGGCCCGTAGGGGCCTGGGTGGGAAACTATAGTTGCCCTTTAGATAGTAGGGGCAGAGGAATGAATGTTTGAACATTGATGCACCCACCCAGACTGCCCTTTTTTATATAGTTGGGCGGGGGCCTCACTTGGGAATGAGACTGAAACTCGAGCAGGAGACTGACTCTGCATTCGAAACTCTTCTCGCCCTAGGGGCCGGGGCCGTCAAAGAAAGAAATTAAGATAGAGGCACTCGATTCCTTATTTGCGGATAGTCTATTCTATACGTAATATGATGTCACTCTGTCTCCAATGCAGACAACCATTCTTCCATCCAGTTCTGGCGGTGTCAACGTTCCTATGATTCCAGCCATTTCTCGATTCCGAACTATAGTTTCCCACCCGAAACTATTGCCTCCTAGCCCTTAGAATAGTAGGGGCCCCGGGACGCCCCACTATAGCCACGGGTGGGTGGGAATCATAGGGTTCCCTGCTGAACCGGGGGGCTAAAGTTGGTAGCCTTTCTCTTCCTTCCAACTATATAAAAAAGGGCGGGCCCCTTTATAATAGTAGGGCGGGGGAGCCTCTATTGTTCCAAGATCCCGGATGTCCTCCGAGCTGTGAGTCGATGGGCGGGGAAGCCCCAACCGAATTAGGAGTAGGGGAACGTAGGTAGTGATGTGACGTATTAATTCTGCCATTCTCTAGATTAGCCGGTTGCCTCCTCCCAATTATAGCCCTTTATATCATCGGCGGGCCGGCCCCTACTATCTTAATTGTTCGACTCCGCCAATTAATCAGTGCCCTACTTTAATCAGGATAAACCTGCCCTTAGAATAGTAGGGCTAGTTGCTAGAATCGAGGAATCTTGAATAGCCCCTACTATCTATAAGGGCGATCGATCCCTTATAGATAGTAGGGCCATCCTGCTGCATCATTATTAGCCGATCGCCGGCTCAACGAACTAAGATTCCCTCCCAACTAGAGTTCCCTCCCACCCGGGAAGTCTATAGTTCCCCTGGCGCCCCAATCTAGTAAAGGGCCTCCGGCCCCTACTATTCTATGGCCCCTACCCCCTACCCCTACCCCTACCCCTACCCCTACTATTATAAGGGTAAGGGTAAGGGTAAGGGTAAGGGTAAGGGCCCTGCAGAATTAATGGCTGGCAAACGGCTAGTTTCCTACCTTATAAATAGTAGGGCCCTTACCCCCCAACGCAATAGAATAGTAGGGCCCCTTTAGAATAGTAGGGCGCCCATTTTTTTCTAGGCGGGCCCAACTATATATAAATTGGAGGCCCTTACTATTAAAGGGTGGGGCCCGGTGCAGTGGGAGGAGACGGGGGGGCACCCCTACTATTTTGAAGGTAGACAAATTGACTTATACCGAACAACCCGACACTCAAAATAAAGTCTACAGGGACCAGGCAATCAAAACACATGCAACTACCACTAGGCACTTATAGCCGAGAGGCCTGAGGTCCCTCTACATGAGCTTCGGGGGACCAAACCAAATAGGAACTGCCCTTTTTTATATAGTTGGCATCCCCTTCTCTATGGCTCAGCTTCCAGCCATCAACAGCTTGTATATTAGGCAGCCTAATATACAATATTATGTGCTTCGCCGCAGTCTCTATGGATACCCGCATCGACCAGAGCCAAGGTCTATCAATAGGCAGCAGTAAGGGGAGTAAGGGGAAAGTGTGCCTTTAGAATAGTAGGGGCCTCTGATAACCTGGAGAAAGAGGTTGAGTTTACCCGGCAGAACCATATACATAGCCATAAATGAGAGGAAAACTATAGAAAGGGCTGCCATGTTTACGATTCACAGTTTTCAGCCAATAATCTTAAAGGGGCCTTCTTTCTAAATAGATGCGTTTGGAGCACTTTAGAAGGAGAAACCCTACTAAAGTCAGTTGAAGACCCAGTTCCATCCGTTGACCCGTAACCCGTTGCCTATAGAGCCATAGAATTTATAGGGGGGGGCACCTCGCAAAGCACTCCTACCAACAGTGCCCTATATATCCATGGGGTCCGCGGCATTGCTTCAAAGCTGGGGTCCATATCCAGATCCCGGCCATAGAATAGTAGGGGCCACCCGTGCCTTATGTTGAGATTTGTCCCGGCCCCCTTTAGAATAGTAGGGCGGAGCAAAGCCCTTATAATAGTAGGGGCAGAACCTTGCTATTGAATTGAAGTGGTATCAGTTGAACCCCTATATATCCATGGGCAGCCATGGATATATAGGGCAAGTCAAAGAATACGTTTTCATTCCAATTGATCGACATGAATATACTTTTGACGGATAGAGGGGAAGGAACTTCATACATCTCGGGGCCGATGATATAAAGGGCGGCTTATCTCATTTGCTAGTGGATCATTCGTTCCTGGTTATGGTCTCGTGGTTCCGGTGATTCCAAAACTGTGAGAGCTCCCGGAAAACACATCGTCAGGAGCTCCATGACATCTGGGCCATTGGTTTTATCGGGGGCGGGGGCCCCTTCTTGAATATTGGGCAAGAAGAGAAAGTTCTGATCCTTTTGCTGAGATGAGAAGCACCATAGACAGAAGCATAGGCGCTGGTAACAGATTGAGTTCCATTTGCCCATCAAAATAGTAGGGGCCGCGCGGCGCGGCCTATATTATAAAGGGCAGAAGTGAGAGATCGGGATCCGGCCCTACTATCTATATGGCCCGTCGATGGACCAGAACTAGTTTACCGAATCCCAGCTTCCCTTCCAGCCGCCTGTTTTCTCTACAAATATGATGCCAGCTTACCTTCGCCTAGTTCTATATCTAGTTCCTGCTGCAGTATACCCCGTAGCAAAGAAGGCATCAGAGGCGGAGGCATCATAAGAAGCTTCGGTGGCCCCTCCCCTCGCGAATAGTAGGGCTATGGGGCCTGCCGGTAGATTAACTAGGGCCCCTACCCTCGCGAATAGTAGGGCGGCTGGCCTTAATTCATTAGCCTGCCCCTTTATATCATCGGGGTTGGGAACTATGATTCAACATGGCATCAGCCCGCTACCCTCGCGAATAGTAGGGGCCCACTGCCATGTTGAAGCCTGCTAGAATAAGAGTAGACGCGAAGGGGCCCTACTATTCGCGAGGGGATTCTCGAGCCCCCTACTATTCTAAGGCAAACTGGAACAGCATGTTGCCTCAGCCCTACGCTCAGCGGTTTACCTTGCTTACCTGGAACCCATTGAAGCATAACCCCCACCAGCAGCATAGGTAGTAAAGACACGGGCAGGAACAGTTCCAGATCCTCCAGTCGATCCACCAACACCAGCAGTGGCCCTTACTATCCATCCATGGGCACCAACAGCAGGCTTTGCCTTTGCACCACCGGTACCAGCCTTAGCCATTGACCCAGAGCTACCCGCCGTTTCAGCCCGAGAAAGGTAGCTTGGTTCCTATCCTATCAGTAGTATCCTAGCTAGTAGCCCCCCCAGCATCAGTAGCAAAGCTAGCCGCCTCTCGATTCTAGCGACTTACCTAGTTCCAGCCTATAGAATGGTAGGGCCACCAGTATTCATTATAGTGCCCTATATTATAAAGGCCTGCCTTACTATCTATAGGGCCCGGCTAGAAACGCCCCCTACCCGGCCCCTACCCTACCCTACCCTACCCTACCCTATATTAGAAAGGGCCCGCATTTTCCCTATATAAAAAAGGGGGGGGCCCGCATTTTCCCTATATAAAAAAGGGGGGGGCCCGCATTTTCCCTATATAAAAAAGGGGGGGGCCCGCATTTTATATAGGGGGCCCTTTTTATATAGTTGGGGGAAAGGGCCCTTTTTTATATAGGGGGGGGGCGGGCCGCCCCCGCCGCCGCCGCCGCCTATATAAAAAGGGCCCCCAGGGCTATGGCCGTTTCTATAGGCCTGGGAGCCTATAGAATGGTAGGGGGTAAGGGATAAAAAGGTAAGCGATAACCTTAGAATAGTAGGGCAAGGGTGGGGTTAATGGCATCAGGCTAGAATAATAGAATAATTCCAATTCTAGTTGCTAGCCCTTCGCCCTTTCAATAGTAGGGGGTAGGGGGCTAGAATAATAGAATAATAGGGGCCGGGCCCCTACTATTTTAAGGTAAGGGCCCTACGGGGCTAGCCCTTTAGAATAGTAGGGCCCTCGAGAAAGACTTTCATATCGAATGCCCACCGTACCCCCCCCTTTAGAATAGTAGGGCCAGGAGATGTTTTGCCAATGGAGGCTCAAAGGCGTTCAGCAGTTCCTGCTTCTCCACTACTGGGCCCCCAGATGTGAGTGAGCCGATCATGGTCGATCCTTCATCGCAGTAGGGCCCCTTTCTATAGTAGGGCACTCGATTCTTTATGTATGGATTATCAACTGCATCACGGAGAAGCCTTGTTGATTGTCATCGAATCATGACCCACCTACCTGGATCCTCTATCTCAATTCCTAACCTCGGTTGCCTCCTTCGTTCGGTTCCGATTCTCCCGGGGCTGAAGGAGACATGTTTAGAGAAGGGTTTGGCCAAACATTCAATTGTCAACTCGCCCTAAAATTCTATGGGCATCGGCCGGGGGCTTGTGCATCTTGAAAACAAGCACTCGACCGCGGGCCGGGGTTTCATTCTGGAGGGCTTGCCCTACTATTCTAATGGGCAGGCTGTATTTTGTTTCTAGTAGTAATATCAACTCGAGGATTTGGATGCAAGAATGAATGTGCAGCCTATGGCAATGCCAACCCCAACTGATAATGACAAATCCATATCCATATAGCTGTGATTTCACACCGGAATGGGATTTCACTAGTAAGCGGCCATGAGTTGTTTCACCACCACTTTCTAATGGGGCGTTTGGACATAGGTGTGAAATGACGCAACCCCGATTCTTTCTCGAGGGCGAGAAAAGTCACGTTTCGTATAGCTATGCCCTACTATTCTAAGGCCCCCTACTATTCTATGGCCCCTACTATTCGGCATGGGCCCCCCAACTATATAAAAAGGGCCCTTTACCTTTACCTTTATAATAGTAGGGGTAGGGGGCGGGGTAGGGGCCAACTATATCAAAAAGGGCCCTTTTTATATAGTTGGGGGCCTTTACAATAATCTGCCCTTTATATCATCGGCGGGCCTTTACCTTTATAATAGGGCGGGGTAGGGGTAGGGGTAGGGGTAGGGGTAGGGGGGTGAATAAACTGAACAATAATCTGCCCTTTCCTACTATTCGCCAGGGCCCCCCTACCCCTACCCCTATATTAGAAAGGGTAAAGGGTAAAGGGCTATAATTCGGGCCCTTTCAATAGTAGGGGGTAGGGGGCGTTGGACATAGCAGTTCATCGGAGTGCCCTATTGTTTCTTTAGGGTTTCGAGGAAAGCGGTATCGGATTCTAGCAGTTCCATTCCGAGAAGAGGGAGATTCCAACCAATACTGGAACGAGAACATTTATCTTCCTCTCATAGTCGTTACCCATCCTTACACGTAGGCGACAAGGTTGTCCGGACAGCAGGTGCAACCAATCCCCCCAGGAGTCATCCTCTAATTTACCCATTTTCCCCACATCCGAGCAACTATATAAAAAAGGGCCCTTTACCGCCGCCTTTACAATAATCTGCCCTTTATATCATCTAGGGCCTTTACCTTTATAATAGGGCGGGGTAGGGGTAGGGGTAGGGGTAGGGGTAGGGGTAGGGGTAGGGGAGATCGCCATCAAAATTGTAGGGGTCACTCGCACCATCGAACCCATCGTATCTACCATGATAGATTTGAATGACTTTGTTAAAACAATAAAACAATAGCGTTTCTCCCTAGCAGATGAGGGCGGCCAACTGGACGAGAATACGTATATGGAAACGTCAATTCCCGACACACCCACTCCATCACCCTAAACAGATCCCCAATCTCTTCCCGGGTCTATGGGAGGAGCTTTGGGGGAGATGAACTGCCCAGATGGATATATAGGCTCCCACATGCCTATAGATAGTAGGGCCCCTTATAAATAGTAGGGCCGCTCTCTCAAACGCCACTTTTCGTTTCATGCCCAAATTATAGACATCTAAATCGCCTTCTCCATTCCGCAATGGCCTAAAATAAATTCTATGGGGCACTGAATGGAGAAACATTTTAGCCCACCCAACAACTATTCTAAAGGGCGCCCTACTATTCTAAAGGCGGCCCTACTATTCTATTATTGCATGGGGACACTACTACTAAAAGAAAGTGCGATGTCTCTCTATAGTATGCATGAAAGCGCCCCTACTATTGAAAGGGGCCAGAATCCGGCCGCCCTACTATCTAAAGGCCACATCGAAGCAGTAGCATCAAATCTAGGGATGGGTCGTATCTAGGGGGCCAAAGCCTCCCACCCAACAGAGATAGGCCTCCCACCCCCAGGGCCACCCACCCCAACGTGCCGGGGCCTACCGGGCTGGATTGGACCCTTAAACAATAGAAGCCTTGACTGGGCCTCCCACCCGGCCCCTTCAAATAGTAGGGCTAATATACCTCTGCACCGGCAATATACATACCCGGGCCGCCCCACTCTATGTTTCTTCTTTCGGAGAAGGCTGGAGATATCGATCTATAGGGGAGGGCGATTCGTTGATTATCTACGGGGCCCCCCCTACTATTCTAAAGGTTCGCGAAGGGATTCTATACGTAACATGAATAATAGAATAATAGGGCAAAAGTTATGCAGGCTCAGCGATCTCTGCCAAAAGAAACTATAGGCACCCTGCATGCAGCCCCTCTCTTTATGCCGTTGCCCATAGCCCATAGAATAGTAGGGGCGGCCCAGCCCATAATAATTCTAAAGGCAGATTCTATACGCCTGTGGGGTTGGGTGGGGGGCATAGTCGCTAGGAGTTCTAGTTCAGCTCACTTTCCGTCCAATAATAGAATAGTAGGGCCCAAAAAGAATAGTTCTATTCTACCGCCCTTTTTTCTATAGTTGCCCTACTATTCTATTATTGGGGTTGATAGAATAGTAGTCGATTGCCCAGCCGAATAGTAGGGCTATTCTAATATAATGCGGGTAGGCATGTTACGTATAGGATCTAGAATCCAGTCTTAAGTTATGAGCTGATGGCATAAAATAGAAATGAACGATTAATAAGGGAGAGGCCGCCCCCGGCACTATAGTTGCGTTGCCCCCTATGGGCTGTTCAGCTAACGCTGTAGCTGCAATGTTCCACTAGTGCATCCACCTTCCCTTGCTATTCTCGCTTTAGCTTGAACTGCAATCAGAATGCCCCTTTAGAATAGTAGGGGGGGGGCCCCGCCAATTCAATTCTAGTAGGGCCCCCCTCAAATTATGAATTTTTGGGGTGGGAGGGGCGTGCATGCAGAGGTTGGGGTGGGTGGCCCTCGCCTTCTATTGTTGGCGGGGGGGGTGAATGAATCAGTCCATTAATGACGCCGGGTGGGAGATATAGGATGAACGGGTGGCCCTATTATTCTCTTATTGTTCAGTTCCAACCCCACACACGCCCCCCCTCTCCCGGGCCCTTCCCTTATAAATAGTAGGGGCCCTACCCTGCAGAGACAAAGGCAGTTTGCTACCCTGCAGGTTCATCGAGATCGAGATGCCCTTTAGTTCAACAGGGCCAGTTTATTAGCGCATCAACAATTCTAGAAAGGGCCGTTCCATATCCGATTGGAGCCCTACTATTTAGAAGCCAGGGTAGCTATAAAATTATAGCCCTTTACCCTTTACCCTTTCTAATATAGGGGTAGGGGTAGGGGGGCCCTGGCGAATAGTAGGGGTAGGGGGGCCCTGGCGAATAGTAGGGCTATGGGGCGAACAGAAGATCCGGGTGCAGATAAAGAGGTTGACTTGGGCCCATTACAATTGAGCCGGGGGGAGGCACTAAATACTCCGCTACGGCCCTACTATTCGGCAAGGGCATCGGGGATGGGACTGAAACAAGGCCTTGCCGAATAGTAGGGGGCTGCATATAGATCAATTGCTCGTTAAGAGACTGGATCTAGAATTGGCCCTATATTATAAAGGCAACGGGTGAAAGGAATGCAGCTGAAGGGCTATGGTTATCCAATGAATGCCTGAACAGATTAATAGAATGAAGGTAAGGGGCTCACCTTCATGGATAACCTCCCAATGCACCGGAACTGCCCTACCATCTATAGGCGGATCTGAGTCTTCCATACCACCTTAGGCTAGGACCTGTGCCTAGACACTATGAATGTCGTTCCATATACAGTGTCAGATCAAGTTGATGACGCTAGGCAACTAAAGTGAAAAGGGCGAGACCCATACGCGCTTGTTTCTTCACCACCATCTTGATGAACCAGCAGGCCTATATTATAAAGGGCTCCCCGTTCCTTATATAGTTCCATCCTCCTAGCCAACGGCAACTATCGAGCCCCACCCAGCCTTAGAATAGTAGGGGCCGGGAATAATATGCCCTACTATCTATAGTTGGGGGCCCCCCACATGAACTGCAGGGTTGGGTGGGACTATAGTTCCGGAGGCCCCTCAATAATCTACCTCCCTGTGCATGCCCTTTTTTCATATAGAGGCAGGGGGGGCCCTTTTTTATATAGTTGGGCGCCAGTTTTTTTGCCCTACTATTCTAAAGGCAACGCAGATGTTGATTGAGTAGGGCCCATAGAATTGTAGGGGCTCTGAATCAATAGGTGTTGGATGCCCTACTATTCGGCAGGGGCCCTACTATTCTAATGGGCGCCCATATAATTGTAGGGGCCCCCCACCCCTTAATAGTTAGCTAGTTAGTAGTTACCCTATATTATAAAGGGGGGCAGCTGAGTACGATCGCATGCCGCACTATCTCTAGTTGTTCCTGGCCCCTGTTGAACTAAAGGGCATCTCGATAACATGAAAATGATGGCTTGGCTCTAGGCCCCCCGGGGCCCCTTTCTAATAGTAGGGCCCGATACTGATACTTCTTTCTTTGGCGGCGGCCCGGGGCCGTGGAGTGGCGCCTTTAGTTCAACAGGCACATGCAGGAACGAATGGACACTGAGGGTATTATCTATCACGAGCCTACCGACTCAGAACGAAACTTACTAAGCTTCGGCCCCTACTCTAGATAGGCCTGCTGAGATCCCGAGTCTCCAAGTGGGCCCTCTTGGCCACCCGCGACCCTGGCTTCTTGGGGAATCCTGCTCCTGTGCATGCGTGTCGACTTGCAGCTCGGCGGTCCACCGGGTTTTTGTCTCCTTCCAGTTCCGAGTGTCTTCTTGGATAGTTATAGCGGCCCATAGGCGCGGGATGTACCTTGTGGGGGCGGAACGACCTGGACATAGTCCTTTCAGACAGTGGCCGTTTAGTCCATGGTCCATTGGATGTTCGGTGCAAGGCCAAAAATTGGAACGCACTGCCACCCACGTTCCCGTCCTTCGCTTTAGGGCCTGTCCCTCAGTGTGGTCAGTACTGAATACTTTCGGGCAAGCGGCAAAGCTTACACCTGTTAACTGATTGCGTTCACCAGGGCCTCTTTCCCCTTCCCTTTTCTGCTCACTCGTGCGTGAATCGCCAAAGGTTTCGAGAGTCGACTGAGCATCTCAGCCATTGGCGGGAATTTCGCCCGCATCCAATCCCCAATTCTTGTTCACCCCGGCCCTTCTTTTTTCTTGTGGGTGCCTCGTACGATCGTGTTGGGTGAGCAACAGCCGCTTTGTCACAGTACTTATGGGCTAACGGGTCACACTTTGGCCAAGTATCCTACAGAAAGACTCCCGAAAGCCAGAGCGATTAAAGGAATGGCCATAGGAATGGGCGCATCATGACATCGTAAGATGTCTCGCCCGAATGGATTAGTTGGTGCTAGAAATGTAAGAAAAAGCGAACGGAAAGAGTAGTGAGAAGTGGAAAAGACAGGGACACTTCCCAACCAGAAAGCGAAGTTCCCACTGATGGTATATTTGGTGTAAGCGAGCTCCGAGATCACATCTTTGGAATAAAATCCAGTGAGAAAAGGAAATCCAATTGGGGATGGGCTGCCTATGAGCATCATGGCGTAGGTCAAGGGTAACGAGGAAGCAAGCCCCCCCATCTTGCGCATATCTTGCTCATCCGACATGGCATGAATCACCGAACCTGCACTCGAGGATGGTAATGCCTTGGAAAACGCGTGATTCATTAAGTGAAAGACGCTAACCGAATAGTTGGGAATGCCGCAAGCAAAGATCATATACCCTAATTGACTGCGGGTTGAATAAGCTATGACCCTCTTCAGATCGTTCTGTAATATTCCAGTGGTTGCCGCGGAGGATGACGTCATAGCCCCTGCAAAAGCAATCGTAGATAACGCCGTGGGTGGGTATTCAAATGGAGGGGAGCACCTCGCTATCATGGAAACGCCTGCTGTTGCCGTAGTAGCTGCATGAATCAAAGCGGAGACTGGAGTGGGACCCTCCATCGCATCGGGTAACCGAGTATGCAATCCTATCTGTGCGGATTTTCCAACAGCACCAATAGAGAGTGAGATACAAATCACAGTTATGGCATGAAATCTCACATTGCAGAAGATTAAAGAATTTTGGGGTTCGGAAAAGGCACTAGCACGAGCAAAAATGGTCGAGGAGTCTACTGTTTGAAAGAGAGTGAAACGACCCAAAATCCCGAGAGCTAATCCGAAATCACCTACTCGATTGACCAGCATAGCTTTGATAGCTGCTTTATCCGCCTGAAGTCGTGTGAACCGAAAATTGATTAGCAAATAGGAAGCGAGACCTACTCCCTCCCATCCCGGGAATAATTGAATCGAGTTATCCCCGGTAACCGACATGAGCATGAAGAAAGTGGGAATGGATGAATAACACATAAATCGAGGGCTATGTGGATCCTCGGACATATAGGAAATGGAATAGAGATGGACCGAGCTACTTACGAATGTAACCGCGATTAACATCACTACGGTCGGGCTATCAAACACAGGGTCGAAAGTGAATTCCGGGTCGAACCGAATCGAGCGAGCTCTGTTACCCATGGTCGATGCGGTGGTGCACCCCACTCGAATTGAAGTAAGTGCTCTCCGAACCGTGCGGGGAGGTCTCCCATCACACGGCTCACCAACTTGATTGATATTATGGCTGGCGGCGCCCTACTCTCCCCCCCACCCCCCTACTCCCCAATATAGTAAAGGGGGCGTTTAGTTCTAGTTTAGCCCCCCCCACTATAGAGGATAGGGGCCCGCCAGGATAGAGGTAGGGCGGGGCCCTACTAGAACTCAACTATTATAGGGGGGTGGGGGGGGCTATAGTGGGGTGGGTGGGGGCCGGGCCAATCAAGTGTACGGCATCTGCCGACTCGGGCCCCTTCTCCCCCTACGCCGCTGATCTTCGCTACGGGGAACCGGCCCCCCCCTTTCTAATAATGGGCCCCTTTATAATATAGGGAGAGGAGGCCTGCATTGGGAGAGCGATAGGCCCCTCTCCCAATCAATAGAGCGCTAAGGGACTAGATCGTAGATCGATCAATAGTTGGGGTACTACGAGCCCTCTGCCCCACGCAACCAGCGACTCATGCGTGGTTCACCGGTTCCACCGACTCTTCCAGCCCCCTGGGCGCCGATACAGAGGTGCGAAGTGGTGTGCTACTCTTGGCCTCATCGCAGGGCTAGGCCCGGCATAAGAGCCCCCTTGCTACCCATATGCGAGGCGCCTTAGCCCCGGCCTTTAGGCGCTCGGCCGACCCCCCCCCCCCGCATCTATAGTAGGGGCCCCCTACTATAGATGCGGGCAGTTTGGATAGGGCCCTATCCTTCCTATCGGCTGGGGCCACCCCGATGAACCCTACCTCTGCCTATCTATAGTGGGGGCGGGAGGGTCTACCTCTGCATGCACCACTGCCATTACTTCTGCAGGGTGATACTTTAGCCCCCCACCCGGCCCCCTCCGGCCCTACAGGGCAGAGGCCCTTGACTCTATTGGGGGCCGTAGTGGGACTATAGTTCCGGAATTATAGCTATAGTTTAGCTAGAATGGGGTGGGGGGTAGGGCTACCCGGCACTATAGTGGGGGGGCTATAGTGCCGGGGGGGCATCCATAAATGACCGCGCATTTTTGCTTGCAAGCCCCATCCAAACTATCCAGTGAGTGCCCCCATCCTTCCTATCCAAACCATCTAAACTATCCACCTTTCCCACTATGGAGGTGGAGGGGGGGGCACTCTAAGATAGGACGAGGGAGAGGGCACGTGTCAATTGCCCTATATTATAAAGGGGCAATCAGTAGAGCGCATAAATGACCTTCGGACCGATGGGCTCCCACACCTGTAGCGTTCGTGATCCCCTCAACTGTGTATCGGAAGGGGCAAGAAACAGAGGGGTTGTCCCGTATGTCCCCCCCTTCTTCCCGACATGCTATGGTGCCCCAGTTCCATAGAGCGAGTCGGGCTTACGTATAGATATCGATCGTTGCGGAGCAACTGCGAATGAAGAGCAGTGCACATCCATCTACTATCTACTCGCTCCGGTGACTTCACGGTCGCCAAAGGAGCCCCAAGAAGCATCAAACATTTCGGATGAGATCCATGGAGCAATTTTCGGATAGCGAGCACTAGCTCCCGGTGCGACCTCATGAGAAGCAGTCAAGGATGAGATAGGAGATGATGAAACGCACGTGGTGGTTACTATGGCGGTTCCTTCTGAACCTGGAAAACGTCCGAAAGCACCCGCTACGGAACTACCGAGCAAGGGCGACGATACTATGAGTAAATACATGGAATCGAATATGGGGACGACCAGGAATCAGGGGGGAGGGCGCCCCTACTATTATATGCGGGGGAGCGGCCTGTGATTGGGTTGAGCATAAAACGAGTTTCTTTCATTCAAGTGATCCGCCTATAGCAACTATGCCCCCACCCAACCACCAGGCGAAGAGTAGGGGCCCGCGTGTTAGTAGGGATCCTTTACCTACCTGATCTCTGAAAGAAAGCGGCGAACCACTTAATGAGTTCTCGATGCCTGAGAGTAGCCTGCTTGTGCTTAGTTATCAATTGCACGATTTCATTGTGCAGAACGGCTATCTCTCTCTCCAACTCACTTCTTTCCTGATAGGGATAAATGCTGTCAGTGTCCAGTTGTAACTGTAGTGCCCGTCCGCCGCCCTTCAAAATAGTTCGGCACCTCGTCAGTCAGATTAGTGAGTAGGGTACTATTTTGCGACCCTTAGAATAGTAGGGCTCCGAAAGCACGCCTAGCCGGCAAAACAAAAAGTTGTTCCCCCCTTTTGATATAGTTGGGCGCTCACTCCGTTCTGTTCCCTCGCTCTGCTCGAGAGCGGCATACCGGAAAGAGAAATCCTACCTATCCTACCCCCCACTATAGTCAAGGGATCCAGGGCGGAACGCAAGAGAGAACCCGGGCCCCCTGGGCCAAACAATATTCTATACGTAACATGGGTGGGAGGGCCCAACCTTTATAATAAGGGCACATGCAGGCCTATTCTATGGTGGAGGTCTAACTCCCCCAGCCGTTCCCACCCAACCCCCTACCCCCGCCCCCCTACCCTACCCTATATTTGAAGGGGAAGGGGAAGGGCCTCATCGGCGGCCCTTTTTTATATAGCCTCCCACCCCTGGGCCTATCTGTTGAGATGGCTGGCACTTCGTTCAATGAGTCGAAGTCTCAGGCGCGGATCCATAGTCATGCACGCATACAGAGACCCCTACTATTCTATGGGAGATCACATTAGGCTAATCATGTATAGTGATAGTTCGACTGGACTGCTACGGTGAAGAGACAGCGGAAAGCTTAGTTGGTATGGAATCTTAACGTAACAGAGATAGAACATAATGCGTATATAACAACACGGCTAAGCGATTTCTAAGTGACTTGATGATGGCATCGGACGAGTGCATACATAGAGAGCATTCGACTGAGCTAGGTTTGTTATAACGAGCGAAGAGATAGCGCCTACTATTCGCCCTTTTTTATATAGTTGGGCAGGCTGATCAATCGCTCTTGTATGACACGTAGTAATTGGATCATGCATGCGTAAAGAGCGAACCATACATTAGGTCGTGCATACGGTTAGATCATTGGTTGGATGGCGGATGGGTGCGTGTATAAAGAGACAAGTGTAGGTCGGACTTGGTCAGCTAAGTTGGTAATGCATAATGGGTGATACACATATAGAGCCCTACGGGGACTGAGCAAAGAAGTTTTTCGGCCCCTACTATTATAAAGGCAAGCCCATAGAATAGTAGGGCCCATACCATAAAATAGTAGGGGCCACCCACAACGTAACTTCTTGGAGGGGGGGGGATGCTGCTACCTTAGCTGCTTAGTCAACTGATTCTAGTTCAATTGAAACTACTGCTGTTGGCTAAGGATCTGGGCGAAGGAAACCTGGGACAGTCAAAGGGGGCTGGCGGTCAGAACAAGCTTGAACGTGAGTAGTGGAACCGGGTTGGACTGGCTCTTTTACTTGAAGCGATTCAACGCGCAGAACCCACAGGCGGCCCCCGGCAAGGGGCGATGTGTTTCTCCTTTCTCTCCTACCAGAGACACCTATATACTACCTCTTAGGACATAGCAGTTATAGCTTCACCTAGAGCACACCCATCTCATAGTTATAGATTGGCTCTTCTGGCTGGTAGATGTAACTGCCTGTGCATGCACAGGGATGGGTGGGAAGATATAGAGTTCTGAATAGGCAATGCAGTGAATAGTTCGATAGGAGATGCAGTGGATAGTTATGTGCCGTGGTAGCGGGGGCTAGGACTAGTTCCATAGGGCTAGGTTAGTTTATCCTATAGTGATAGATAAGATGGTCATTTTGACTTACCTGAACAAAGTGAAGGTAAGGCGGCGCGGGGCGATTGAAAGTTCTTTCTCTCAATCTTTCTCTCACCAAAGATAGGCCCGGGGTGGGAGGGAGGCGGGTGGGATGGGCCCCTACTATTCTATGGTAATCTTCCGGCCCTACTATTCTATGGGGCCGTTGGTTGGTCTTGCTCTATCAATTATGTATATGGATCACTGATCTCCAACCGTTCACAAAGGTCAGAACCTAGATCTTTGGCTCACTGGGATGGGAAGGAATGATTTCAACTTATTCTCTTAACTGCTTTCTCATTGAACGTAGGTAGGCGGGCCCTACTATTCTAATGGGCGTGCAGAATGCTCGACCGGTGCTTGGAAGGTGGCCCTACTATTCTATGGCTGCTTGGATCCGATGGCCCTACTATTCTAATGGCTCAGAAGACCAGGAGGCTAACGATGCTCGACCGGTGCCTATATATCTATCTGGGTGGCCCTACTATTCTATGGCTGGCTGCGATGAAGACTTCGGATATTCTCTCTAGCGGTTGGACCGGCCCCTTCTATCTATAGTCGCTGCCTTCGGAGTAACCGTCACTTTCGTCGCCTGCCCCATAGAATAGTAGGGCCCATAGAATAGTAGGGGGTAGGCCGGAGTCAACAAGAAATCGGGGGTGAAGCCTCTACCTACTTTTCTCAGTGGGGTCCTGCCTTCCAGTTAGACTAACCAGGGATTCAACTCATTTCCTAAACGGGTTCCCCCCCCACCTCCATATTCAATATCAGCAAACCCCTCTAAGTTGGAAAGGGATATCCTGCTGGAGCAAACTAATTAGCAGCTATAGCCGTGCAGAGGCCCTACTATTCTATGGGCCCTACTATTCTATGGGCCCTACTATTCTCAGGCAAAAATGTTAGGCAAATGAAGGCCTACCCACACCCCCTGGTAACAACCAGCGCTCCCCGGACCAGATCTCCCCACTCTCCTATTGCGGTGGGTGGCGAGACAAATATCGTCCTGATGGACGGAAGGATCATTCTAGATGCGGAAGCTATGGCCTTGGTTTGAAGGCCGATATAACGTATGTAATATGGATACTAATTACAGAGGGTAGACTGTACTGTCTTGCCTCCCCCCTAATCGTCGCCCTACTATTCTAAGGGGCCCCTACCCCCGCCCGGGCTATGGGCGTTTGCCGCTATCTATCCCTCGGGCTTGCCTTCCTCTGCACCACCCGGGCCTTTATCTCCCTCCCATCCTAGCTCGGCCCAGGAATCCATCCTTCACTGCTGGGCCTGAACACCTGATGGGTTCCTATCCTCACTCACCCCCGGGTTCCCCTACTATTCTATGGGCTCTCGCCCATCCTCTAGTTGCCCCTACTATCTAAAGGGGAACTCAATCCCCTACTATTCTAATGGGCGGAAGCCACTATATAAAAAAGGGCGAATAGTAGTGGCCCGGACAGCAACTATAGTTAGTTAGTTTCCTCCCCATCCCTTAGGTATCAAGTGATGAGTTAGGCCAACCGCTAGAAAGGAATGCTGGGAGAACCCTCCCATCCTAGCCTACACCCGGCTGGAGGGAAAGTAATGCTGGGAGAACCCGCGGGGCATTTCTCGATAAACTAATTTGGATCGACCGGTTGCCCTCCTTATTCTAGTTAGACTTCCTTCCGGTCGAACTAGCATCCTCTGCATGCACGGCCCTTTATTCTATTATTGCCAAACCATAATCAATGGATGGAGAGGAAGATCTTGCCTGGGCCCTCCTACGAATTGTAGGGCCGCGCTTCAAGGATGGATAACTAGTCTACTCCCATTATAGGCCATAGAATAGTAGGGGCACCGGCCAATCAATCAAGCAATAGCCCTAGAGGGCCATCCCCCACCCCCGGGTAGGAGTAGCTACTCCTTGGATGATAGGATGGGGGCGCCTGCCCCTCAAATTCTATGGCTTTCTTTCTGCCCTAGGGGCTAACTTGAAATGCCCCATAGAATAGTAGGGCCCCTTTATAATATAGGCATCCATCCGAATAATAGGAAAGAAGGGCCACCACTCCGGTCAAAGGCATAACTATTCCAGATCCCAGGGGAAACTATTCCAGCAGATCCCAGGGGAATATATCTCAACTGCTCAAACTGCCCCATAGAATAGTAGGGCCTCCCTAACTAGTTGAAGGAGTGCCCCATAGAATAGTAGGGCTCCCGGGGGTGTAAAGGATGGCCACGGTCGAAGTGGGGACAATACTATCTCGAGTTAGGCTAGCCAAGAGAAAAGAATAGAGGGAGTTCAAAGCAGGAGCTGATTGAACCGATAGAAACTTTGGATCGCCAGAACACAGCTGAGGTTTCCCCTTGCCGAATAGTAGGGCCCCATAGAATTGTAGGGCCCATATTTATTCTAGTTGTTACTGCCCAGTAGGGGCCGGTTGAACAATATAGATAGAGGGCCTTATTTGAGTTGTTACTGATGGAGAGTCGCCCTACTATTCTATGGGCAACCCGAGGAGCAGACACAGCAATACACTGGGAAAGAACAATCGCCCTAAATAACTCTAGTTGGGGTTCAGGCTGGCCGGGAGGAGCGGAGCCGAACAATCAAGATTCTTTCTGGGCAACCACCTACCTTCTGGTAAGATTTCTCTGGGCTTGCCTCACTCACTTTCTATTATCCCTCCTGGGGAAAGGGCGGTATAACAAACCATCCTGGGGGTGAGGACAGGACCTCCGGTTGGCCTAAAGAGTGAGAACTCCAGGGAGGGGCTTCCGCCATAGAATAGTAGGGTGCCCACAATTTTGATAGGCTTGCCTATAGAATAGTAGGGCCCGGCCCAACGAATAGTAGGGGCTCGAGGTTACGGTATTCCCTTATGGAGGGATGAACAATAATAGAACTATCCATCGGGGGCATCGAGTTCTCTGACGGTCTCTCCCTTTGTCCTCCCACACCGCCACCGGGGGTTCAGGCGGGTGGCACCCCCAGGGAGCTTCCTTTCTTTCCTGTCCAGCTAACTTTCTTTCTCCTTTTCCTCGGGCTGATCGGAGGCCGAACAATCCTTTGCACGAGCCCCTACAATTCTATGGCCATCCAACTATCAGCCCAACCAATCTATAGGGCGAGATGCTTTCATTTGTCTTGCCTCCACTTCTGAACCCTCCCATCAAGTAAGGTTACGACGGGGGGACCCTGGAATTATAGGAAAGGGTGGGAAGGAGCGGGAAAGAAACTCCCTTCCGAGCCCAACAAACAAATAGGCTATAACTGCTCCTCCCACCCTAGGGAATCAACCTCTTCCCCCCTAGGAACTATAGCTGCTGGCCCTACTATTCTATGGGAGTTCCCACCATCCCTCACCCTCTATCCGGAATATAGATTAGCTAGGGCCCCCGGAGAGAGATATATAGGGCCTGTCCTCAGGATGGGGCTGGCTATCACGTAGAGAAAGAAGCCTTACCTTCCCACGGCCCTACTATTGAAAGGGGCTGGAGAGTTTAGTGAAGGAGCATGAGCCATAGAATTGATAGGGCATCCGGAGGCAAGAAAGAAAGCCATAGAATTGGTTGGGGGTGCCGGCCGCTTTGTTTCTGGATCAGGCAGGTACTTAACTGGTAGGGGATCAGGCAACAGAGTTGCCATAGAATTGATAGGGCCACTGTCCATCGGAAAAGCGGGGTCACCCTTAAAGAATATTGATTGTTCGGCTCCAAACTATGATTGTTCGGCTCCCAACTATAATACCCATCTCCGAGATTGGCCCCTACCCCCTACCCCCGCCCCCCGCCTATTGTGCCGGCCCTAGGCCCGCCTATTGTGCCGCCCTACTATTAAAGGGGCCAGGGCCCCCGATAATCTACCTCCCGGCCCTCCCTAACAATATATTCGGCCGGCCGCAGATTATTGGTTGGGCCATCCTTCACCTCCAGGCAAGTGAAGCCCCCAAGTTCCCCCGACCCCCGCCCCCCTATATTGAAAGGGGCCAGGCCCCTATATTGAAAGGGGGGCCCCAGGCAAGACAGTTTGTTCCCATCCATCCGGAAGGATCAGTCTTTCCGGAACTCCCTCCCCAACTGCCGGCCCGCATTTTATATAGTTGCGGCCCGGTAGAAACGTTTTCCTTCATCCTTGTGTTGAGAATAATATAAGAATAGGGGCGAACGAACAATCCTTCTTTATGGGTGGCCTGGTAACCAACGAGACCTGTCCTCCACCCCCGGATGGTAATGTTCGAGTTGCCTGAACTAGAATAAGGGATAAAATAAAGGGCGGGCACAAACGAATACAAGAAATCTCTCTAGCCAGTTGCCTTCCTTTGAAGCCGTTGAGGCAAGAAGGATAGGCCAATCCTTTGAATGTTAGGCCGGGGGGGCCGCCCGCCCTTCAAATAGTAGGGCCCTTTATAATAGCCGGGGGCCTAACTAACTTCCTATAGTTATCCATCCGCAAGGAGCTAACCCATCTCACCCCTGCTTCTATTTGCCCTACTATTCTAAAGGGGCCTCCAGGTAGTTCCCCTAGGCATGTTCCGTATAGAATCGAGAAAGGGTGTATAGAATCGAGAAAGGGTTCGACGATTGCCTACTATTCTAAAGGGGCCCCCCCTACCCCCTACTATTGCCCTTTATATCATCGGCGGCCCTTTTTTATACGGGCGCCGGCTATAAGTTGTAAAGGGCCCCCTAGGGCCTCTGCACCGCCCTCCCATCAATTCTATTCTAATGGGCATTCCAATAGATAGTTGGCACCCCCGCCCTTTTAGATTATTCCCGCCTCGATTTTTTATAGGGGGGGGCTAGGGGGGGGCGCCCTCCCACCATATATTCGGCATGGGCAGGATGGAGGGACACACCTGAACACGGTTGAGCTCATTTTCTTTCTTCTTGCTCCTGCCCACCTTTAGAATAGTAGGGGCCCCGCCCTTTAGAATAGTAGGGGGTAGCTCCAGTCAAGAAAAGATTGATGCTCGGATATGTCGGCCGCAGTTCGTTACCTCCCTCGTTAGTTCAGTGTTGCTCCATCCCCCTGCAGGGCCCTACTATTATAAAGGGATTGTGGGATGGGTGGCCCTACTATTCTATTATTCCCTACAATTCTATGGCCCCTACTATTCTCAAGGGCTCTCGCTTCCTACCTCTCCAACCGTGCAGAGGTGAAGGATGGTTTGTTATATCAACGTTAGGCAGGTCAATCCCGCCTACACCCCTGCACGGGTCCGGTTGCCCTTCTTATTTTAGTCACTACCCTGCTGGAATGAGATTTGAGTGGGGCCCTCCTCCCTTAAAAAAGAACTAACTGGCTATATCCATCCCCCGTAGGGCTCCAGGGAGTTAGTTCCTTATTCTAGTTCAGGAGCAAGACTGCCGCCATAGAATTGGTTGGGGCAAGACTGCCGCCATAGAATTGGTTGGGGGTGCCCTACTAATCTACCTCCGGCAGGAACGAAAGAATGCTCTATCCGCGTATCTGCTCGACCGGTGCAAAGGTGGGAGGGCAGCCAGCCAAACTGACAGATAGACGGTAATTACCACCCCTATCAAGCCACTGGTTGCCCTGGCCCCCCCTTTCTAATATAGGGCATATTATTAGGGGGGTAAGGGGGTAGGGCTTACCTACCTAGGTTGGGGTGGGAAATAATAGCTCGATTCTACACTGATGGTCAACTTTGGATGTTTATCGCTAATCCGGCTCCTCGATCTATCCAACTCTAGTCTAACTCCCTGATCAGAAATAACAACTACCTTTCGAACAGGCAAGTATTCTCTGCCCCCTCCCCTTACCCCCTTATAATAAGTTGTAGGGCGTCGCTTTCAACTATATAAAAAAGGCGAAGTTAACATTCTCAACAGATAGAAAGGATGGCCGGATGGATGCATGGTTCCTTCCGGTTGTCAAAAATAGAGTTTGCCGCAGGGGTCTACTCCAATCAGCCGGCCTTTAGAATAGTAGGGCCAGCCGCCCTACCATTCTAAGGGGGGGGCCCTCCCCCTGCACCGCCCCCCCAATATAGTAGTTCTCCCTGCCTCCCAACTATTTGCCCGGCCCCCCAATAAATATAGTTTAGCAGATTAGGGCCTCTCTGCCTCTTTAATAGTAGGGGGCCATAGAATAGTAGGGGCCTCACCTTCACTGCGTTCAGATGAGTGCCTATAGTTTCTTAGGCTGGTTGTCGGAAAAAACTCCATCAGAGGTCCGGACATGAAGAAGGATCGGGCCTATATATAGTAGGGGCTCGATTGATGAGAAAGAGCAACATGACCCCCTACTATCTATAGGGCTATGGGTTTGGGGTCGACACACTATGTGTTTCTACCCACCCCTGGTTGCTCTCTGGCTTTGTTCCGGTGCACCCCGGAGAATTTCTCTATCCCACTCACCCGGCTCTCATGTGGCAAAAACAATATTCGATGACCCACCCCGTCTCTATCTTCTAGAACGTCTTGGATTGCTCTACACTGGGCCTACTATAGCCATTATAAAGGGGTGGGGGGGGTTGGGTCAACGGTCAATAAGCTTCTTTTCCCAAACCCACCCTTATGATTCCATCAAGCGAGATCCCAGGATTTTTCATATTCAATCGGCCGAGATCGTGATGATTTCTACATCTCCACCGATTTCCCGCCCGTTTCAAGTGAGAACGCAGCGAGATCCTGGGGCTCCAGATCGATCTGCTTCCCGGAACTAGAAGTCGGAACTATAACGTTGCCGGGTGGGGGTAAGTTATAGTTCCGAATTCTAGCGGTTAGGTCTTCGAAATTGATTTCCATTCAAACAGTTCCGAACAGGCGGGGCCCCTTATCACCTTTAGCCGGGTGGAAATGAGTAATTGATTGGAATCCGTACGCACTAGCTACTATTTACGGGCTTCCCATACTCCCACCCACCCACATGCAGAATGAGAGGCCCTTTTTTTCTATAATTGCCGGCCGGCCTTACTATCTATGGCAAAATGAATTATAAGTGCCCTACTATTCTACGGGGCCCTACGGGGGCATAAGAGGCCGAGATATAGCTTGTTTCTGCATCTCGAACTAGAATTGAAAGGATTGCAAACTCCTGATCGTTCCGGGTTTGGTGCGCTATAACGATCGGTTCACTAGGGTGGGGGGGCAAATTTCTGCTCTAGTTCGAATTGATCCTCTATTCCCACTCACTTGTAAGGTACCTGTCTTTTTATCTTATCTCCAACTCCCCCCCACCCCTTTCTACAGTTGATAGTAGGGGCCACCCACCCAGCTAACTGGGATCGAAATAGACAAGCTTAGTGATGAGAGTGGCCCCGTAGGGGCCTGGGTTTTCTACAATGGGTACCGCAGAGTTAATCCGTAGAGCTTGGATAGCGAGTACTAGCTCCCACAGTCCCGGGGATCGAGATTGATAGGGAGAAACAATATTGATAGGGCCCTATCAATCTTGTTGGGGTTTAAACCTTAGGTGTAACTCGGTCACCCATTCCGTATATCATGCCCTACGGGCCAGCAGTTCCCCCTACTATTATAAAGGGGGCCGGGAGGGCCCAACCAGAATCATTCACTATCTTATTTCCCTAGATTAGATCACTATCTATGGAGGCTCTGGCCACGCGACTCCCCACATTCATCACAGCTCCCAAACTTCTCGCTTCGTCATAAGAATACGGATATTCAACATATTTGAACAACTTAAAGGTCCTTAAGTACAGATCGTACTACCTGCATTCAATTATCTCGATTTAGTCAACAACTATTAGGATAGGAGGCGGGAGGCGATACATACCAAGGTCCTTGGGGAAGGAGGCAATACATACCAGAAAGGCGAGGAGACATCTCTTTATCTGCTTGTGGGTGGCCATTTCATTTATTCCATTTCTAGAAGTGGCCCAAGTATTTCTGTTCTCTTCTAAAGGCAAAGGCAGCTACTGAGATAGGGTGGGTGGGATAAATAGGGTGGTCGGGACATGCTTCCTTATTAGCGAGTTGGGGCTGGATGCTCCTACTGAATCGAAACAGTTCACTACGCCCTACTATTTGATAGGGCGGGCCTACTATAACTAGTGCCGGGGTGGGGGCCTTTCTATAGTAGGGGCCCCAACAACTCGTTCCGATGAACACCTCTCCCCGACCGGACGGGCCTACTCTGTTCCCCAGTCCTCTTATGTTGTCCATCCAAGCTAGGTAGCTATTATACCAGCCACCCCGCCGGGCCCCCAGCCGAATTGGCCGGGGGCTGGGGGAGGTAGCTATCTCGGCAGGCCCTATAATGAGAAGGGGCGGCACCCATAGAATTGATAGGGCTTCGCCAAATTATATACGTAACATGCCAACTATCAATGTTGTGCCCCTACAATTCTATGGTACTAATGAATTGACTGATTCATGGCAGCCCGGGTGGGAGGCTAATGTTGGTGGGAGGATATAGAACAGGTAGTCGGTATCTCGCCCTCATTTGAACGCCGGGAACTCTAGTTGCCTTTAACCCCCTGCATGGGCACCTCCAACTAATCTACCTCCACTATAGTTCCCACATGCCATAGAATAGTAGGGGCCGGAACTCTAGTTTTGCATAGAATAGTAGGGGCCCACCCTCATTATAGTACGGCAATAGGAAGGGGCCTAAGAATCAATAGGGCATGTGGGCCCCTACTATTCGGCTGGTAGTCTTCCGGTAGATTCTTGTGACCCTGCCATTAGAATAGTAGGGGTCAATTGGGGTGGGGAATATCCATCCTTCCCTCCCTCCCGCCCTCCCTTGATCCAATCTTCCTATTCATCCTATCCCCATCGGGGCGGGCCTTCTGGTCAACTGCCAATTCACCAACCAGGTTAGCATACTTAGTAGAATGGCTGGAACCGGTCAATAGTTGATCGTGATTCCCCACCCCTCCCCTACTATACAATGGGCAAGTGGGAGGGCGGAAGGATTGAATGCCAAATCGGTTGATGAATAAGCATCCAATGAGTGTGGGTTCGAGGGAGCACAGCGTTGCCCGAACTAATCTTCTAAGATGGGAATAATTTGATAACTAGATTCGGAAAAGAAATAAATCAAATGGTGGGGGGCCCCTACTATTCTATGGCCCCTACTATTCGGCATGGGGCCAGCCCAGAACAGAAAAGAACAGCTGAAAGATGCGAAAGAAAATGAGTAGGGCCCTAGCCATAGATATATAGGCCCTAGCAATTAATGGTAGTTATGAAACTCTCCTCCCCAACACAACCCCGTAGGGGCCTCCCAACAACTCTTAGTTAGAAGGCCCCACCGTTTCATAAAGGGCTTCCTCCCCCTTCCTCCCTCCAATACAATTAATGGCGTAGTAGGGGCGGGTGGGAATAGTAGTTCTACCTCGCCAAGGGGAGGATCGAGGGGAGCAGGGATTCCTCCCACCAACATTCTCTCCTTCCCACCAGCTATAGCTCGAAACATTACTAGGCCTCCGGCCCAGCCTTCCTATCTACGGAGGGGCCTTCGGAACAATTACCTACGGAGGGACCTTCGGACCCATAACTACCAATTCCCGGCCTTCCGCCCCATCACTAGGGGGAGGCATAACTACCCCTACCACCAACACTACCTCCCCACCCCTACCTCTACCCTCCCTCCTCCCTCCCTTCCTCCCCACCGTGAATTAGATATGCGGGCTTCCTACCGGGCGACTGTTCACTGGCAATATTCCTTCCTTCGAAGGCAGCTCCCGAAGAGCCGGATACGACTGTTGGAGCGCCCATCCCCAACCAAAATTGACAACCAACTCGGGCTCGAATGCCTTAAAATAGTAGGGGCAACCAACGTATAACTGAATGCCTGCGGAAATGCAGACACTTCTAAAACTGCCGCGCGCGCCCCCTACCCCCTACTATTATAAGGGTAAGGGCCCTACTATTCTATTATTCCCTACTATTCTATGGGCCGGCAGATTCTATACGCCTGTGGGGTTGGGTGGGGGGCATAGTCGCCCCCCCGGCACCGGTTCAGAATGCGAATCTAGTTATCAAATTATTCCCATCTTAGAAGATTAGTTGCCGGGGCCCCTTTATAATAGAGGGGGGGCGGGCACAATAATAGAATAGTAGGGCTCATCTGAATGATAATGAAGATGTGGGTTTAAGCCAACTATATAAAAAAGGGCTGCCCTACTATTCGGCAAGGGCCGCAAGGGAAGGCCTTTTTTATATAGGGGCGCCCTCCCCGGAATTACTTTCTTGAATTATGCTCCGTAAGCTGCCTTTAGAATAGTAGGGCAGCCCTTTTTTATATAGTTGGGCTCCGGATAATTTGCATTCGAGAAATGGCCAGGCCATTTTGAGGGTTATTTATATTGCGGGTGGCCCCTAGGCAGGTAAGGCGGCCTTACCGGCCCTATATTATAAAGGCCTAAGAAAGCATCTTTCCATTTCGATGTACTTGTTTGAATGCTAATGAGAACAAGGGCCCTACGGGCATTTTGAGCCTATAAATTGAAAGGGGTGGTATCTAAAATGAATGAATTCAATTTTGGCCCTACTATTCTAAAGGGCGCCGATGATATAAAGGGGCGACGTGATCAAAGCTACTCGCTGAAACCTTCCCTTCGCGCTCTACTATAGAAAGGGCCCTATCCTCTATAGTGCAACTGAATGAGCTGCTAATGTAGCCTGCCTAAACTGCCCCGTAGGGCCCGCCCCATTATTATAAGGGGTATGCCGGGCTGGAAAACTGGGCTGAATCAGTCGGGCTGCCGGTGCATGCAGAGGTAGATGAACTATGGCCCTACCATTCTATAGGCGGGGTGGGTGGGCATGTTACGTAGAAAATTGATTCGACCGCCCCCCCCTCAGATTCAATTGTGGGAGGAGACAGGGCGAATAGTAGAGGACCAACGTTTATACCTGGACAAATAAAGAGCAAACATGCCAAGCCCCTACTCTCTACAGGGCACCTCATATTAGCCCTGCAGGGGCTATAGTGGTGAACCGGTATCGAGCCCTTTATAATATAGGGGCCGGGGCCAAAGGTTATGTCAAGAAAGAGGGGTCAACTATAGCCCTATCCTCTATAGTGGGGAAGGCACCTATCCGCACCGGGCATGTTACGTATAGAATCTGGGAGCCCGGGCCCCTATCGGCGGTAGTTGGGGTGGGAGGAGATAGCACAACTATATGTATGGCGCAACCGGGCATGTTACGTATAGAATCTGCCCCAACTATAGAAGGCGGGCGGGCCGATACAGTAGGCATTGAACCTGCAGACTGAACCGTAGGGATAGGGCTATAGAATACTGGGCGAGACTACTCGACCTGCATGCAGAGTGCTCCCCTTCCCTCTATCCGGGGGACCTTTCTTGTCAGATTCTATACGTAACATGAATAATCTAAGCCGGGGTAGGCCCCTACTATTATAAAGGGCCCTGCTGGTGAACCAATGGGCAACTATATCAAAAGGGCAATCAATCGGGCCCGATTGATTGTTTTGATATAGTTGGCGCACAGTCATATGAACCAGACGAATTCTCAATTCCTCAAATTATAGCCCCGGCGGCCCCTATTTTGATTCTAGGGGCGGCCCCTATTATTTGAAGGGGCATTTTAGCATTTTATTTTCTTATGGCTAGATTTTTCACCTATTGGCCGAAAGAACAGAACATGGAACTCACTACTCCATCAGAAACAAAAATGACCGACTATAGCACCGATCTAGAGGTTTCTGAGATCGGTCGAGTGGTCTCAGTCGGCGACGGGATTGCACGTGTCTATGGACTGAACGAGATTCAAGCTGGGGAAATGGTCGAATTTGCCAGCGGTGTGAAAGGAATAGCGTTGAATCCTGAGAATGAGAATGTAGGTATCGTCGTATCCGGTAACGACGTTGCCATAAAAGAAGGAGATCTGGTCAAGCGGACTGGATCTATTGTGGATGTCCCCGTGGGAAAGGCCCTGCCAGGTCGTGTGGTGGATGCGTTGGGAGTACCTATTGATGGAAAGGGGGCCCTTTATAATATAGGGCAGGTCGACGCTGAACGAAGACGTGTCGAAGCGAAAGCCCCTGGGATTATCGAACGTAAATCCGTGCACGAACCTCTGCAAACAGGGTTAAAAGCGGTGGATAGCCTGGTTCCTATAGGCCGTGGTCAACGAGAACTGATCATTGGGGACCGACAAACTGGAAAAACCGCTATAGCTATTGATATCATATCAAACCAGAAGCGCTCCCACCGCCCTACTATTCTATCGGCCTATTTCATGATCTATGTATTCATCCTAATACTAGAGGGATGGGTACCCACATGGCTACGCCCCATCCTCCGCTTCCTATTCTACTTTTCCATCACCTGCTTACTTAAATCTCTGTTTGGGCTCGATCTCCTTTTAGACAAGGGGCTCGAGTCTTTAGACAAATTGATTTCGGACCTCAACGAAGCCATTTTTTCACCGCCCGGTGACGAGCTACCTCCCGAATTCCCGGGCCCTCATCCAGACGTTATCGGGCAGGCTCCCGAGGGAGAGCCCGATTACGCCTACCCCCCAATAATCTCGGCTCAAACCGCACGAGAACTTCTCGCTAGAAGAGAAACTTTATCAGAAGAGGAGCGTCTTTCCGTCATAAGGTGCTTCTCAGGAGACGAGATGTTCTACCAGTTTACGCTGGAAGAGCGGGAAGCAATGTGGGAGTTCATTTGCCGAACTCCTAGAAATTAAGCAGGGGCGGCTTCCGAGGTTTTCAATATTTTCGCGTTTATAGGTTGAGGTGAATAAATTCTATACGTCTGGGTGGCCTTCGAAACGGATTTCGTAGTATAGAAATACATTGAAAATTGTGGGTGGGTGGGTGGAAATTAGCCGGTTGGTTGGCCTGCTTCCGCAGGCGCGGGTTCAATCCCCGCCTAATTTTTGAGGGTTGAATGATAGGATCCCTACCATTTTATAGGCGGGCGCCCCGCCAATGAATAGTAGGGCGGTGCATGCATGCAGAGGAAGATTAGTTGCCGGGGCCCACCCTGCAGCAGTGCTTATTCGCCGCAGGCTGAAACATGGCAGTGGGGGGGAACTCTAGTACGGCTAGCAACGGCTATCTTCCAACGGCATCTACCTCTGCATGCATGCATGCACCGCCTTTTATTCTATTATTCCCCGCCCCTTTTTATATAGTTAGGGCATATTATTCTAGCAGGCGCCCATTAGAATAGTAGGGCCCTGGCGCCCCGCCAATGAATAGTAGGGCGGTGCATGCATGCAGAGGAAGATTAGTTGCCGGGGCCCGCCCGGGAATTCTAGCTATTCTAAGGTAGCGAATCGGACCCCAACTTCTTATTCCGCCCCGGCCTTTAGAATAGTAGGGCCCCGCCCCGCATTTTATATAGTGGCTCCGGGACTTGAAGAGAGAGGTGCTTCGGGCTTTATTTGGTCGCCCGGGTCAATAATGACTACTACTACTGGGTCTGCTGCTTGAGCAACAGCTGGAGAAGGAAATGGGGCGTGCTGGCCCCTTAGAATAGTAGGGGGCAGGTGCCGGTCCTAATCAAATCCCTAATCAATTCAATGCGATTGAATCGGAACTGCATAATCTACTGAATCACCCGAATCAACGATTGCTCCTGGGCAACTGCCCCCTACTATTCGCCAGGGGCCGCCCCTTAGGGCAGAATCAACAGATGAAACAACTGCTTCATCAATGGCTAAGGCTGCTGGCTCTGGGCTTCCACAATAATAAGAGGGGGGCCGCTGCTGGATTGACTGATTCTTGAACCGAATCAACCTTCGACTGACTTTACCGACTTCCCTACTATCTAAAGGGCTGCTGGCGATGGCCCCATATAGATAGAGGGCTGGATCTACTGCTAGATAAATAAACCGCTACTGGACCTGTAACTGGACATGCTTATGCCTATTAGAATACCGCGGTGGCCCAACGAATAGTAGGGGGCCTTTGACCCTGTTACTGACTCATTTGCCCCCTACTATTCGCCAGGGCGACGGCTGGATCGAACGAATCTACTGGAAGGTACACTGTGGCTGGATGAGGTGATGGTAGATCAGCTTCTCGGCTACTGCTACCGGCTAGCGAGAAGATGTCTGGCTTCGGGCTAGGTAGTGGGTGGCTAGCTGGCTATGGGTCTGACTCTACACCCCGGGGCATTCGACTCTCTATCTCCTTCATCCCGAGCATCTCTCCATTTCGATCACGGAACCCAGAACAGAATCTCGCGACCGGATCTCGAATCACTCATCATAACTTCGTTCAATTTATCCTCCCCGTTTTTTCTAAGCCTTCTCTCTATCCATAGTCAGGAGTGGGGGATGAGCCATCCCCGGCCAGTACTACTCCTTCTCCCTACTTGCCACATTCCGAGTGGTTGTCGGACCCTCCCGCTTGCTTCAGTAGTGGCCTCATCTCATTCCGTGCTGCCCCTTTCAATAGTAGGGGGTGGGCCGGGGAAGGAATCGGTTCCAGCCGGCCCAATCACTAATGGATCGGATTCGGACATATTGGTTCATGGCATGGGTGGCCCTACTATTCTATTGTTGCTCTCCTCGCTCGGATTCTCCCCGTGCACTTGATGGATGCAATCGACCCCCGTGCGTATGGCCCTTTTTTCTATAATTGGGGGAGAGGCCGGATACAGAGAGGCTATGGTTTCCCCAGAAGCGTGCCAACTCAACTGATTCAGAAGCTGGGGCCCCTTATCAACATTATTGTCGGCCCCTTATCAACATTATTGTCGGGCCCTACGGGCCCTTTTTTCTATAATTGGGCTGCCGGATCAAACTCGCCCTACTATTCGCCAGGCCCTTATCAACATTATTGCTGGAGTATGATAAGAATAGAATAGTAGGGCCTTTCTCTCTATACGTAACATGGCCCCTACTATTCTATGGCAGGTGGGTATTGGGTTCTATTATTCTAGGGCCCCCCCTTCAGATTCTTGTAGGGCGTTCAGATTCTATACGCCTGTGGGGTTGGGTGGGGGGCCCCTGCCGAATAGTAGGGCGCCCCCGGCGGGCGGAATAATCTAGGAGGGGGCTAGCCTTAGAATAGTAGGGGTTATAGATAGTAGGGCGATTATTGGGTGGGCCCCTACCATGGCACTAGGACGTATAGAAGTGTGATAGGGTTTAGATTCTATGGTTCCCCCCTACTATTCTATGGGCCCCTACCCCCTACAATTCTATTGATAAAGGGGAAGCGGATACTGCCCCTCAAATTTCTGTTCGGATACTGAATGCACCCTATTATTCTATGGGCGGCCCCTACTATTCTAGTTGGATGCCCACCCCCACCCATGTTACGTATGTAATATAGGGGTTAAAGCCGCCCTCTTGAATAGTAGGGGCTTTCACCTCCTACTGCTGCTTCTCCTTCCGCCCAACCAATGAATTCGATAGTTCGGGCGCCCCTACTATTTAGTTGGGGCCGGGAGAAAGATAGCGAGGGTGGGCGAGGGTGGGACAACTAGTCTATTCTGATCGCCTATATCCCCCGAGTTCGAGAGCCGGTAAGGACCGGATGAACACTCAACTGCTTCTTCTTTAGCGACCACCCGGCCTATTCTATATCCACATGAACACCCTCCAAACTTTATTCCGACCACCCACAATAATCTATTTGAGGGCCTTGCCAATTATAGTGCTATCTTCCGCCATAAAGTGCCCGGGCTTGAAAACAATAATAATTCCCAACTATCCTTGCGGGTGGGAGGGCTGTGGGGATGGATAGCTCCCTCCCTCCTTTGTTTCCCCTCCCTCCTGTCCTAACTACAGTGAACTCCCTCCTGGGCACTTATCACTCAACAGCTAGTACAGGAGCAGCGGCAATTATCTCAAAAAGGGCCCCTACTATTATAAAGGCATTATTCGGATATTCCCTAACCTATCTATCTCCCGGTATCGGCACTTTCTGGTAGAAGGAAGTGGCTGGCAGAACCAACCGGTGGGAAGGGAGTGGGTTTCCCGAGATCTAAACTATGCCCACCAGCTATCCCTTGAGAATAGTAGGGCGTTAATCCTACTATAATACACCGGCAATCTAAACATTGCCGGGTCGAGCTACCGCCCTAGCTTCTCCATAAGTCGAGTTCTGTTCAGCCATTCTCTCCGGACCGGAAATTAGCCGGTTGGTTGGCCTGCTTCCGCAGGCGCGGGTTCAATCCCCGCCTAATTTTTGAGGGTTGAATGATAGGATCCCTACCATTTTATAGGTTATCGCCGCTTCGCCTTTTTTTATATATGCCGCAGCCCGGGGGTGGGTGGGGGGCTATAGATTGAGTGGGCGGGAATCATAGGGCCCCATATAATTTGAGGGGCCTATAGAATGGTAGGGCCTATGCATGAACCACATGAACTGCATGCAGGCCCCTACTATTCTATGGGCCTTTCTCTATAATTCCCGTAACCCACCCGGTGCAGAGGAGGAGACGATGAACAGGGGCTCAATTATCTTCCCACCCAACCCCAGCTACCATAGAATAGTAGGGGCCCTCCTGTTCATATGCTTAATTGAGAAACCTGCTAGCCCGGGTAGATTACTTGCCCTACTATTCTAAAGGGCCTTTCCGGGGGGGGTGGGTGCTGCAGAGGAGGAGACGCCAAGGGCAATTATAAGCAGGCCCCACCCAACCCCCTTAGAATAGTAGGGCATGTGGTTCATAGGCAATAGGATAAGGAGAACAAGAATGCCATGTGAAACAAAGGCACCGGGCCAACTATAGTCCAGCGAGCCGGACATTACATGTTGGTTAAGCCCCAATCTTCAATATCGTGAAACTCTCCCGTAGGGCTTGATCGAGACAGTTAGAGCCAAGCTTCAGAGAGAACCAACCCAGATAGATCGATCGAGTGTAGCATCAGGCCAGTCGATAGCATGCGGGATATGTGGTATATAAGACTGCTGCTATCGACCAAACATTTATGCCGGATGAGATGCTTGCTTAAACTAGCACCACCAGCCCTATAATCCCCACCCAACCCGGGCCATGGCGAACCAGTATCTAGTATGTTGTTGAGAGATGCGGCTTCTGCCCTATATTATAAAGGCCCCACCCTCTTTTCAATAGCTATAGATAGGCCCCCCCTATATTATAAAGGGGCCGGGGCCTCCGGCATAAGTCTCATTCGCCTGCCTTCTCACCCCCCTCATGTCGAAAGAATGGTTGCCCGGTCTCAGGATCGAAGAAGGAATTCCAGTAGCAGCGACATGGATAATGCCACTTACTGGCTGGCCCTATAACTATATCGGCGAAAGGTCAGTCGAGCCCTACTATTCTAAAGGGGCAGGGCCGCTACCTTTAGAGTGGGGGCGCATATTCGTCTGTAGATCCCCCAATCGCCCTCCTTAAAATATAGGGGCTATTATTCATCGTTTCACCAATCGAATGAATAGTGGTTGGCCCTACTATTCTAAGGCCGGATGATGGTGGAGAAGCAGCGGCTCTTCATGCTGGGGCACTGAATCGTCCTCTCTTCCTCTACTTGACTGACCACTGTAGGGGACAGCCCCTACTATAGATAGGCCGGCTACTCTCAACACAAAAGGCAGTAAGCATCGCCCTACTATTTGAAGTAAGGGGTGAACCTCCCCCCTTTATAATATAGGGCGGTGCTAGCAATCTCCTTTGCACCGGAACGCCATAGAATAGTAGGGGCCCTCCCTTTCTCGAATTCCCTGCATTAGCCCGGGTGGGAATCAGTTAATTCGAGAAACCCCTAGGTAGAGATGGGCTGCCAGGGTCTCAATATTCTCAATATGGACCTCGCTAACGAAGGTCTGGGTCCACTATATAAAAAAGGGCTGTACCTAGGTATGGATCTCTATCACTAAGGTAAGGATATGAATCTGCTGCTGCCCTATATTAGTGCCGGGGTGCTGTATCTACTAATGATGATGCTACTGCTGCTGCGGGACCTGTCACTGTCTCCGCGTCTGGACCTGGAACCATACGAAGGAAAGCGTAGGGGTATGGGTCTCGATCACTAAGAAGGTATGAAGATCTACTACGATCAGAAGGAGGAACTCGGGATTCAAGGGTCTCGATCACGTGGTTGGGATGCTTCGGGGTGATCTGGAGCTACTGCATATGCGACTGGGTAACCTGGGTATAGAAGCTATGGATCTATTGTGTATGGATCATTGGCCCCTTTAAATAGTAGGGGCGAGAAGATGGGCTTAACTTAGACGGCTTAGTATATGGCTTAATCTGCATAATCTACTGAATCCACTTAAGCAACTATATAAAAAAGGGCCAAAAAGTCAACTGCCTATACCCCTGTCCCTTTCCCTGCCCGGGTATGGATCTTTCACTGGATCAATGACTGGCCCTATATCGTAAAGGGGAGATAGATCTGCCCTTTACGATATAGGGGGAACCAAGCGAAGGTATACTGCGGGATCCGGGTAGCATACAGTGATAGGTCTGGATATGTTGCTAGCTCGTATGGATATGGGTATGGAAGCCACTATGGGTATGTATCTAGGTATGCTTATAGATAAGGAACTGAACCGTTATCACTAAAGCTATAAACGGAATCCCTATCATGAGCACGAGCCCTTATAGATAGTAGGGCAACTGGGTCTACTGGGTCTATTATATAGGGAAAACCATCACTTGTCTCTAGCTCTTGATATGGAAGGTATGCCCTTTAGAATAGTAGGGCCCTTTAGAATATAGGGCTTCTGGATCCCGGCTGACTCAACCGTATCTACTAGTGATGTACCTGTCCTTTCTTATAGGTAAACTGGCTATGCTGGCTGGTACTTATGCTACTACTGGTGCTTCAACTGCTTCCTCTACTATAGGTGGAACCCGCTACTGAAGCCGCCCTTTTTTATATTATATAGTTGTGCTAGTGAATCTATAATAACCGGCCCTACTATCTATAAGGGGGGCAGCTACATAATCTGCTGCTAGCTCGTATAATGATGCTATAGGTTATGGATCTAGTACTGTATATGCTGACTCTGCTACCTACGCCTTTGTAGCCTTTGCCCTACTATTCTAAAGGGGGTGCTGGTTGTGGTAGATAAGCTGGAACAGGCTCGGATGCTTTAGGTACTGATACCGGAACTGGGTCTTGATCTGATGCATCTGTATATGGCTATAGATCTGTCTCTGCATCTGTCTCTACTTATCTTGCTTATGGGACTGGAACTACTGCTTATGGGTCAACTGAATCACATCTATGATATGCTGCCCTTTACGCCCCCCTATATCGCCCCCCCTATATCGCCCCCCCTATATCGCCCTTTACGATATAGGGGGGGCGATATAGGGGGGCGCGCCTGGCCATATAATTTGAGGGGCCCTTATATATAGTAGGGCTGATGGTTCAAAGTAATAAACTGGTTCATTCACTGGTTCCGGCGGGTGTCGTTGCCCGATGCTTTAGGTGCTTTTGCTTCATCAACTTAAGCTACTGATGCTGGCTCATCACGAAGGTACAGATCTGGACCTGGCCAATATATAGATAGGGCTCGTGTTTCTGGTGGTTAGGATGCTGGTCAATATGGTGCTGCTTATCTAGCTACCTATGGCTCTGGTACCTATCTCTCTGTGACCTATGCTACCCTTGCTTCTGCGCATGATGCCTATATATGTATGATGCTACCATAGCCCCCTTAGAATAGTAGGGCTTAGTCAACTGAACCAACCTACGCCCCTTTATAATAGTAGGGCCCCTTAGAATAGTAGGGCTGCTTTTGGGTTTCTATCTGGATCTCTATCTCCCTACCACTATATAGGGCGAGCATCTGTATCTGGACCACGAGCACCTGCCTATAGAGAAAGTAGGGCGCCCTATTATTATAAGGGCAGATTCTTACTCCCTATCACGATCTGCACCTGTCTCTGCTCCTGCTTCTTGGCCAACAGAATCTCGTAGATAAAGAACAGAATACTCTGCCCCATCATCTGCCCTAAAATTATATGGGGGAACTGGGTCTTGATCTGCTTCTGAACCTCACCCTCACTCCGTTCAGATGAGGGTTTCCGGTACGGATATGGAGAATCTGGGCCAACTAATTTATAGGGCACTTCAACCACTGGGTCCACTGCTGCGCCTGGGTCTCGATCTTTAACGACTTACCTGCTGCTGCTTATTACTCTGACTATCGAACTGGTTGGTATGCTGCTAGCTATGGGTTTGTATATGGACCACAAAGGTCTTGACCACGAAGGTCTATATCTGGATCTCTAACACGAACATATGGATCAGACTCTGTAACCGGAAGGGATGCCCTTGCCGAATAGTAGGGGGCTCTGCCCTTGCCGAATAGTAGGGCACCCACAGATTACGATAAAGGGAGGGAGAAAGATTCCTATATAGACCCACCCTCAGTCCCGGATAATGATGAGTGTTCGAGACGTCTCTGAGAATGCATGCAGGCGGCGGTGTTTATGAATACGGTGCAGAGAACGAGTTGAGAATTAAGTAGAGGAGCGTGGGGGACATTAAGAAAGCCCACCGAGCAATATGATGAACTGATATTCCGCCGTAGGGCCAAAGGCCTTAAAAAATAGTAGGGCCCTTTATAATATAGGGGGAATTAGAAACGCTCTTCCTATATAGACCCCCTATTATTCTATTATTCAAGAAGGAAGAAGATTGAAGCCTCCACGGAGAAAACTACAAGAGAGAGACCCGCTGAACATTGGCAGTAAGGACCCTGTCCATGAACTATATAAAAAAGGGCTTGCTGTACAGATGAGGAGATAAAGACCACTCTGTCAGGAATATGAGGATGTGTTGGCATATATGACGACCTCAAAGTTGATGAGACTCAGGTGCCCGGCAGAACTTCAGGAGAAAGAACTATAATCACGTCGGTAACTAGATAGAGTAACGAAGGAGAACTTAAGGCAGGGAGAAAGAACTAGAGAAGCACTGAAGCACCGAAGCACTGACTGGGAGGGTAACTAGAGTGAGTAACGAAGCATAACTTAAGATGCATGCACAGGGAGGGAACGATAGACCAGGCCTTATTTCACGAAGGAAGGAGAACCTCCCCTACCATTCTATAGGCACGAAGGAGAACTAGAGATCAGGCCTTTCACACGAGAAGCTGCATAAGAACGAGGGACCGTTCTCGCCCCAGAGATCAGGTAAAGCGGAAAGAGATAGATAAGAAAGAGAAGCCTTTGGTGAAAGAAAGAGACTAGCAAAACTAGTAGTTCTTGAGAGAACTCCAGCTAGTATCGATGGAATTCTAGAAAAAAAGGGCAAATGTCACGCACGAAGGATAAGAAAAGCCGCCCGGGCCAACGAATAGTAGGGCCCTTATAATAGTAGGGCCCGCCCCTTTATAATATAGGGCGAAAGAGATCTAATTACTTACGAGCACCTTTCACGAAGTTATATACGGAAGGGTAACTGTCGCCGGAGCCCGTAGGGCCCTTTATAATATAGGGCGATAGCGCAGGCCCCCCGGACACAGGAAGAACTTGACAGAGTATCCGTTGCATGAAGATACGCCCTTTTTTCTATAATTGGGAGGATCTCACAGACCAGGTTCGCCATAGAATAGTAGGGCTCCTTCCTACCTACCCGGCCGGCGGAGTGATCGTGACCTTACCTTCATTTCATTCAGGTAAGGGCCCTTACTATCTATAGGCTCGGGATGCATTCATTCTCTCTATCTATCCTTAGCGTGGTACGGCAAGAAGCGCGTACCGATGCATCATAAGTCATAAGAGGACTAGTTTACGACTCTTTGGCGTCTCCCCGCGGGAACATCCTTTCCTTTATCTGGTCCCGCCCCTTTAGAATAGTAGGGCTCAATCATAATAGATTGACGAATGAGCGTTCTATGGTGGGTGGATAGATAGGGAGGGGTAACGGAATGATGCTTGCAATGCCCTGAGGGCAGCGAGCCGCCAGTGTGGGTGTAGGAGACAACGCGGGAGCCCTTTACGATATAGGGGAAGGATGGGAGGAAGGAGAACCTACTATATATTACCTACCGATTGTCCGAGTGAAGCATGCAGCAAGATAAGCTCCTCCCTCTGCCTATCGGGCCCTATATTATATGCGGGGCCGAAATGAATGGCAGGCAGCTGCATTTCGTCGTGATAATAGCTAGGGGATGGATAGGGGTGGTGTGTGGCCCTCCAGCAGGCACCACCCACGCTCCCCCGCGTAGCCGTCGGGGCGGGTAAGATATAAATGCAGCTCACCCCCCTTCGCTACACTCAGCAGCAAAGAACCTACCTAATTAGAGATACCTTCGAAAGGTCAATTTCATCCCCCGCCTCGCTCAATCAAGTGTCCTCGTCGAGAAGGACCAACTACTCAACTTTACAGGATCAATGCCAATAAATTGAGCACTAGCAGCCCTTATAGATAGTAGGGGCCGCCACGCCTGCCTACTCATTAGACCCGAACGACTGCAATTGGCAGTAACCACCACCAACCCGCCCGATCCGTGTGTTTGATCAAATGATGGCGGGAAAAAAAGAGGTATGAGGGGGGAGCCCTTATAGATAGTAGGGCACTGATTCACACAGGCAGGGGCCCTTTATAATATAGGACTTTCCACATGCATGATTTATAAAGAAGGGCTTTTCTCAAACATATCACTGCTGCCTGCTAATATCTCATCTTGGCAGCTTCCTTTCCATTGGTAGCGATGATTCCCCATAGAATTGATAGGGCTTGCCAGATTCTATACGTAACATGCCCACAACTATCTCCTCCCCCCGGGGGTTATAGGCAAATCCCCGGAATAACCCACACACGCCCTTTGAAACTATAGGCCCCCTACCGAGAAAGGCGGAACAACAGGAATGCTAGCTGGGAAAGAAGCTGGGATAGGAAGGGATACTGAACGGGATGGTGGCTAAGGAGATGGAACAGGAAGGAATGCTGTGGGCTATGCCCCTAAACTAGTGTATTTGGAACTGCATCTTATAGAACTAGCTAGGGTGCTCCCTATGCTTTTGCTTCTCTCGCGGGTGAACCTGCACTCAATGATTGGCGTGAATAAAGAATACAAAGCACGGATGGCCAGGCTTCTACCATAATTGGCCCATAGATGATTAGTGTTCGGAGCGCATGCTCTTTGCTTTATATACGTTCTATTGATCGATAGCTTGTGCAGCATCAAAGCCAACAACAGTAGCAGGGGTGGAGGCATCATAAGTGACAAGGGGCAGGCAGATCAGAGATAGCTGGCAGAGAACCAGCAGGCGATTCAGTACTCCCAGGCGGAGAAACAACCGTTTCGTCGCCAGGTCACGAAAAAAAAGTAGGGCGCCGCCCGCATCTTCAGGAATCACAAAAGGTCCATCGCACATTGCATTTGATGGTGTTCCAAGAGGCTTTATTCCTACATACCCTGCCTTATAATAGTAGGGGCCCATTCGTTCTCGAAACAGAGATAGCCCTATATTATAAAGGGCCCTTTTTTATATAGTTGGTAGCGGTTTAAGTTTACCCGGCCCCTCCCCGTAGGGCCCTTATAATAATAGGGCCACCATAAGCAGTTTTCAGGAGAGTTCTCGAGCGGATCCCATGGAACTTGACTCAGCTTACCCACCACGCCCTTTAGAATAGTAGGGCAAGTCCGCTTCGCTCAGTTCCAAATCAAGTTCCATAGCTGGCCATCCCTTTCCCCTACTATTATAAGGGCAGTGCCTAGGTTGCTACCCGCCCCGATGTTAGTCCCATCTGCGCCTGCTTCCTATGATGCCCCTTAGGGGTCAACTGAATATGGGATTGGCTCCGCTGCCTGTGCGGCGTCTATCTCAACTACCCTGAGAAAACTCCCCTACGGGCAACCGGGGGCGGGCAATATATATTTTGATTGGCGGGAGGTAGATTAGTTGGGGGGGAGGGCCCCCAATGTGGGGAACAATAGGCACCCACCCCGGCCCCTTATAATAGTAGGGGTATGGTGAATATAAAAGAGGGGCTCGGTAGATTAGGTGCCGGGAGGTATAACCCCCCACCCGGCCTTTGCCCCCCACCCTGCAGGGTGGGAGGAAAGTAAGAGCCCCCCACAATGAATCTACCGACTATAACTCCCAGCCCACCCGCCCACACACGTCCGTAACCTGAACGATATGGCAGCCCTTTTTTATATAGTTGGCCAGATTATTCATTATTGTTGCCCTATATTATAAAGGGCCCGGTTTGAATAGAAGGTGCCCGGGTGGGAGGTAGAAAAGTTGGGTGGGAACTTAGGAGGAAGGGGTCTCAATCTTCTCTAACCATAAGGAATGCTGTCTCCTACGCGGGCTCTATTGCCGGTGCTTATGCTGCTGTTCCCACTGCTACCTTTATTGGTGCAACTGAGTCATCGAGATCAATTGGATCTTCAACGGAATCAACAAGATCAACAGCTACGGGCCTCCCTCCTTTCCTAGGTTGCTGCGGTCCTACCAACGCCTCCCTCCCTTTCATTAATAGTTCCGGTAGGGCTTTCCTAGGTTGCTGCCTCCCTCCTTTACCTCTAGGGCCCTATGGTATGGATAGTAGGGGCCGGCCGAAACTATACTAGCAACCGGGGGTGGGAATTATAGGGGTGGCCCCCTGCAGGTGCAGAGGGAATAGTTGTTGTGGGTGGGCCCCTACTATTCGGCTGGGGGCCCAACTGCATAGAATAGGGCGGGGCCCAACCGATGGCAGGTCCATACTACTAATAACTAGAGTTCTGAGGGAGATTCTCCAGCAGAGCTGCCCTACTATCTAAAGGGCAACGCCATTTATGAAGGGAGAATGTCGAATGGGAGCCCTCCCCAATGATGCCAATGATTTTGAGAGGGGAGGGGGAGGGGCCTTGCCTTTCAAACAGTTGGCAGTCGGCAGTTGGCATCATTAGCAGTTGGGGAGGGGGATCGGACCACTCTTTCTATTCGCCAGTTCTTTTTTTGAAGGGGGGGCACTCTTCTCCATCCGGCTTCCCTGGTTAGCATCCCACGGCCCCTACTATTGAAAGGGCGCCATAGATCAGGGGCCCCTTATAACCGAGCCCCCCCTACTCCTTGGGATCCTTCTGCCGTTGCTCGCGTTAGGTGCCGCTTCTTCGAACGGTCGACTATATCTTCCCACCCAACCCGGACCCCAAAGCATATTGCCACCCTTTATTTAACCCCTACCCCTACCCCCTACCCTACCCTACCCTACCCTACCCTACCCTACCCTACCCTACCCTACCCTACCCTACCCTACCCTACCCTACCCTATATTTGAAGGGGAAGGGCCCTTTATATCATCGGTGGCCCTTTTTGATAGTTGCCCGCATATATCATCGGCGGCCCTTTTTTATATAACCCTTTTTGATAGTTGCCCGCATATATCATCGGCGGCCCTTTTTGATAGTTGCCCGCATATATCATCGGCGGCCCTTTTTGATAGTTGCCTTTTTGATAGAATTCCCGCCCCTTCTATATAGAACCCTTTTTGATAGAATTCCCGCCCCTTCTATATTATTCCCTTTTTGATAGAATTGAAGGGCCGGCCCCTTCTATATTATTGCTCCCACCCTGCTGCCCCAGGGAACAGGGGCGGGTGGGTGGAAGATAAGATAGGGGCCGGGAGGCCCGTAGGGCCTTAGAATAGTAGGGGCCCTCCAACATTAGCTCCCACCCATCCAATTGAATTCTAGTTGGGTGGGCCCCGGTTGCTAATATAGTTTTCTAAGGGCCCTACTATTCTAAGGGCCCTACTATTATAAGGGCGAGTAGTTCTGGAGAACGGCCTTAGAATGGTAGGGCGCCAATCTCAGGATCTATTCTTATTGTTTCTGATTTCCATGGTTCGATCCGGCTTCAAGAGCCAAGGGGGGCATAGCTACTTCTTGTTCCCACCCATCACCCTCCATATCTATATACTACTATGAGTAAGAAGACCAGCTGGGGGATGACTTGGCAAGCAATCGAAGGCGCCCAGCCCGCCCCCCCACCGCAAAGGTAGAGATGGGCACATGCAGGGTGGGATGGTATAGTTCGGAACGGGACAAATCCAAACATTCGAAACAAGGATTGACTGGCAGAGGGCTGCTTTCTTCCCTCTGGGTGCCCCTCTATCTATCTATATTGCGGACTTTGGCCCCTTAGAATAGTAGGGGCGCTTCTCCATTAACCACTAGAACTAAAACCGGAAGAGATGGAGTGACTCGCGACCGCGTAAGCGCCTTAATTCTATCGCATCATTCCTTCCGATCTGCGTGGACCAATCGATACGCCTATAGGTAGTAGGGGCCCTCTCCGGCACAGTTACTATTCCTACTAGAACATGTTGGGCGCCTAAAAAAACTAAAGGGCCGGGAACTTGAATTCGGCAAGGGACACTCGACCTACCAAAATGTCTCTACGTTTCGGGGCGGTTCACGTTCCAGTTATATAGGTAGGGGCGAGTGCTGGCAAGGACAACTCCCTTCGTGCCGCATGGGTGCCTTCCCCGTCTCGGTCAGCGGGAGCTGCTACTCGACTGGTCTTAAGAGCTCGAGTCACTGCCCTTCCCACCCTGCAGTTAGCGGGCACTCCCCCTACTATTTGAAGGGATCTGCGGTAACTGAAGAGAGGAAAGATTGGTTAGAGTCCCTACTATTCTATGGGCCCCTACTATTCTATGGGCGGTAACTGAAGAGAAGAAAGATACTGAACCGGCCCTATAGTTTCTTTGGCATATTCAGAGAGGAAAGATTCGTTCTAGTTAGTCCAAAGGCGGTAACGGAAAGATACTGAACCGGCCCTATAGTTTCTTTGGCATATTCTATTCTATACGTAACATGGGTGGGAGGGCCCAACCTTTATAATAAGGGCACATGCAGGCCTATTCTAAGGCCCCTACTATTCGGCAAGCCCTACTATTCTATAGGCCCAACTATATCAAAAAGGGCCGGGCGAACGCAGCCGGCCCTTACAACTAATTGGGTAATCTGTTCGAACGCAGCTGTAGGGGGGGATTCTAGATACCTCACCGAGAAACACATCACCAATCGTGTTTTCTGCGGAAGCCATCGATCAGGGAAGCAAGCATATGTGGCGGGCACATCAGGTAGGGATAGGGATATGGGACAGGTAGAAGACACATTGTCGGGGGAGGGGGGAGACACATGCAAACACGAGAAGCGATCAACACCATGAAGCACCAAGCACGGAAAGCGTTAGCGAGAGGCACTGGCACGGGCGATACAAACACACGGTGCATCTTCAGGGGCACAGTAGCAGAGGGCGCGCTACGGAGATGCGGCCTTTAATAAATAGGGCCCAGCAACAACCACTACGTACTGCAGCTTCACTCGGTAAACTGCATAAATAATATACTGCCTCTCCTACCCCATCATTGAAGTCTATCTTCAGGCGGCTGGAGCCCTTTATATCATCGGCGGGGTTTATGGCTGTAGACCCAGTATTGCTCATCTTCACTCATCCCGGCCCTTTAGAATAGTAGGGCCGACTCATCCATCGGCCTAACCCTCTAACTGATATCTCACGGAAGGGGCATACTCATCCCTTATACCACTAGGGATCCACCTAGAAAACTCCGCTATTGGTGAAGCCTGGCAAGGAATACTCCTTTCCCTACTATTCGGCAAGCCCAATTAGTTGTAAGGGCGGGCCCAACAATAATAGGGGCAGCCCGGTTGGGCAAGGGGGTTCAGTTGATCCGTATAAAGAGATGAGGCCCCATATAGATAGAGGGCTTCGCCCCCTGCATGCATGCAGGGTGGGAGTGAGGAGTTAGTCGAGAAGGAAGGCGAGCTTTTCACTGATGACTTCTTGCAGGCAGCTATGGTTCCAAAATAAGAGTTGATCCATATGCGTGCCCTACTATTCTACAGGCCCGGAGCTCGAGATTCTATACGTAACATTCATGCCGGATCAAGATCAGAATCATCGCCCTGCCCTATAGTTTCTTTGGCAGGATAAACTTATTAAAGCTGCTTCTCTAGCTACTTATACTCCCGATGAACTATGCTGCTGGGTCTTCTACTGGGTAAGCTACAGGCACGCCCTCTCTTCTCTATGTTGGCGGGTGGTGCCCCTACAATTCTATGGCTAGAAAAAAAGGGCCCTTTAGAATAATAGGCTATGGCAAGTGCTATTATTGGTGCTTCAATGGATGGACCTGGCCCCTTCAAATAGTAGGGGAACTCTTCGTATGCTACTGTCTCTGCTGCTGTTATAGATGGTAGTGGATAAGCTGGATCCGGCTCTTGATATAGAACAGGATCTGGAACTGGGTCACCTGGGTCTATAGGTTCTGTTATAGGTGCTGGATCTCGTGCTGTTGGTGGAACCGTGCTAAGGGAAGCTACGGGATATGGCTTTGGAACTGCTACTGCTACTGGTGCTACAGCTGCTGTTGGATCAGATACTATATACGATGCTGTTGCTGCTGGTGCTACCCATGCTTCTCTTTCGACGGGTGCATCCCCATATAGATAGAGGGCTTGATCAAGCACTGGATCAACGGGCTTTGCCCTATTATTGAAAGGGCGATATAGGCTACCTCAGCTGCTGGTTGTGATGCTGCGGTGATGGATCTATAGAAAGGACTGGGTATCGATCAGGAACTGAAACGACTGGTTCTGCCTCTATCCCTGTCTCTGCTACTAGATATGCTGGCTATGGGTCTAGATCTCGAAAGTGAGAACCTGGATCACCAGAAGGTGGCTATGGGTATGGATCTCGCTATGGGACTGGTTCCCTTCGCCCCCCCCCGGGGAGGTATATTATTGTAGGGCTGGATCAACCGGATCAAATGCGAGATATGAAACTAGTGAAACAACCGGATCAACATCTATGTCTATAATTCCCCCCCACCCCTGGAACTATAGGGGGGCCCTGGAATTATCTAAAAAAGGGCCGCCGATGATATAAAGGGCAATAGTAGGGGGTAGGGGGGCGGGGCCCGGCTAAGGGGGTGGGTTGGGAAGTCTAGTTGGTCGGGATGGCCCTACTATTCGGCTGAAAAGGTTATCCACTTGTTCGAACGCAGTGAGAGCAAGGAGCCCGTAATCTGTTCGAACGCAGCGGGGCCCCGCTTTCTTTGGAAGAGCGGGGGACTATGGATGATCAGTCGCCTTATAGATAGTAGGGCCAATCCTTCGGAACCTTGGACTAATGGATGCATGCCCAAACCATTCATATCTGTCTTTCTCTAAAATGATCGGTCAAGACCCCAGTGGCATGGGGCACAGGGGTCGAACAAACAAACGAGAACAAGCGGAGAGCCGGCTCTGCCCCCTTTATAATAGTAGGGCACTCGATTATTTGCCTCAATTGGTTGCTGTGATCGGGGGAAAAGGCCAGAACAGAGCCCATTTACCTCGTTTATCGGGTTGAGTCCCAGTCGTAGTTTACCCGGAACCCGTTGATTGAATTGACCTAGCAGAAGCCCTCGGGCAGCTAGAGCAGCAGTAGAGAGAGCCAAGGCGGAGGTAGCATAGGCCGTAGAAGCAATGGTAGCAGCAGAGACAAAGGCAACAGAGGCAGGAGCAACGGGGGAGGCACCTAAGGCAAAGGCATCCGCTCCTATTCATACTCGCCCTCCCACCCAACCAACCACCCCTGGCGAATAGTAGGGGCCCACCCACCCGGCGTCTTCAATTGATTCATTTCAATATCCATCCAGCTCGGCTCGGCATTCAACCTTCTTTGTTGAGAAAGCATTTTCATCAGTTACTCGACCTACTGCCCCTACAATTCTATGGGCTGCAGCACTGGCACTGCTGATCAGCACATCAGCAGCACATCAGCAGCACCACCTGAACTAGAACTCAGCACTTTTTTATGATGCAGCAGCACCCCTACTATTCTAAAGGCTCGATTCTATACGCCTGTGGGGTTGGGTGGGGGGCATAGTCGCCCCTTACCTTCATTCCATGAAGGGCCCTTACCTTCCCCTTAGAATAGTAGGGCATTCAGTTAAGTCCCCCTACAATTCTATGGGGCGCATTAATTGACTGATGCCATGGCAGTGGGTGGGAATCATAGGGTTCCCGGAAGAATATAGAAGGGGGGCCCCTACCCCCGCCCCCCTACCCTACCCTATATTTGAAGGGGAAGGGGAAGGGCCTCATCGGCGGCCCTTTTTTATAGAACCCTTTTTGATAGTTTTCCCTTTTTGATAGAATTCCAGGGCGGGGTCTTCTACTGGTTCTAGAGGATTGGCAGGATTCTAGTTTTGCCCTGCGGGGCCCCGTAGGGCCATCCTAGCGTTATTGAGGAGCGTTAGCGTTATTGAGGACCTTGCCTTATGACTTGCCTTACTCTAGTTCTGGCCTCTCTAGTGCTTGCCTTATGACTTGCCTAATTACAAGGAAGGAGAGCTTGCCTTGAGACATTGCGTGTTCATGCAAGGATATTTTGATTGGAGGAAAGACTATTGAGTGTGCTTCTCAAGAGACCACGAGGAGCTCTTCTATTGGGACTCTAGACCACGAGGAGTGCGTGCCAGTGCTCTCTCTTCTATTGGAACTCGAGGGGTGCGTGCCAGTTCCCTGTCTTGGTGAAAGAGCTCGGAATGCTGTTCTGCGAGTGCCAGTGCCTAGGATCCATTCCCCTCTCTCTTCTATAGGGTTGGAAAGACTGACTCTTGCTCAGGTTCCGTAGACAGCCTTAAGCCACGGTAGGTTATGTCTTACTCTCTTCTCCAGCCCTACTATTTATAAGGCACTCATCTGAACGCCCTTTATAATATAGGGGCCCTACCATTCTATAGGGAGGCCCTACCATTCTATAGGGAGACTCTTCTATAGGGTCTCTAGGATGGAAAGACTTACTTTAGGAAAGACGAGCCCTCTCTCTAACGCTTGGTTCTGGAGGCCCTACAATTCTATGGCGAGTCTCTGTAACGCTTGGTTCCGGCTCTAGCTCTTCTATTGGGTGATGTCTAGAACTAGAGGAGGGGCCTCTGGTTCCTGCGGTAACGCTTCTATCCATCGGGCGGTAAGGATTGGAAAGACTGACTCTTGGTTCCCGCGCCCTACTATTATAAGGGGCCTGGTTCCGTAGTAGATCTGTGAATTAGCCACTTATAGAGTAGATCTGTCCAAACTGGAAGGTCTCTGTGCTTGCTTCGCCTTTCAAGGTGCAGTCACTTTAGGAAGGATATTGGTATGGGAAAGCAGGAGACAGCGGTAACGCAGAACTGGTGGAGGCGGGTGTTCATAGTTGTTGAGATCATCATCGTCCAGGGTGCACACATGGTCATTTACAGGCTCACTAGGGTTTTCAACATGAGACTTCTTTCACGGCTGTTGGTGAAGACCATTGCAGTTGCCCTTTCCCCTTTCCCCTTTCAAATAGTAGGGGTAGGGCCCTACCCCCGGCAAGTTCTTCTGCCTGTGCATGCATGCACCCCACTATATCGATTCCCGACCCTACCTCCATTCATTAGCCCCGGCCTATTCTATGGTAGTCGGCCCTTTATAATAGTAGGGCCAACCCAATTATATCTCCCACCCACCTCCGGTACTGATAGGGGTTATGATTCCCTTTTCAGGGGATACATCACATTGAATGAATGCTTCGAGCCATGCGCCAGCCGGGCGTGAGTAGCAGAGCCAATTAGAGTGCCTCGAACTGCAACTGCTGGAGATGTTATGGAGCCTTGTTCTCTCGCTGTAGCAGTTTCTTTAGCGCACACTGAACTGTAACGATTGGACCCAAGTCGTTCTCGTTAGAGTTGGTGGAGGACTAAGCCAAGATTGGGCAACCTTAGATCAGGTTGGACTCACTGACTCTTAGATCCCAGGGGGGTGCGGAGCCCTACTATCTAGCCGGGCAATCCCGAGCCGGTGGGGCCCAATCTCAGCTTGGTCCGATCCCCCCGGGCATCACAGTTGGTTTAGTACTTGAATTCGGTTTCATTCCCCAGCCGGGGTTCTAGCTATCCAGGTCTAGTCGCTACTCAGTCAGGTCTTGGATGGAGCCGATCTCCTTTGCTACTCTACTCGGAGCGCCCGGAATGAAAAAATGAGTTGGTCTGGGGCGGCAACTACTAGATCTGAAAGCGAACGCATAGGGGGCCAGCACATCATAACGAAATGATAAGCATTGGTAAGCGGTCGGTTTAGGTCTCTACTCAGTCCCTACAATTCTATGGGGTGTACCTCATTTCATAGTAGGATTCCGGTCCTGGGAAACGGCCACCTTTATACAGTAGGGGCGGGGCAGGCAAATAGAACATATTTATTTATATACGTAACATGCCCTATCCGACGGGTCCTTCTCGTCCCACCCAACCCTACGGCTAGAGTTTAGTGAACCAAACCGCCAGCTCTATATCCACCCCCCACACCCCGCCCCCCCTCAGATTCAATTGTGGGAGGAGGAAGCCGGGCCCTACTATCTATAAGGGCTTCCCTCTTGGCCGGTTGAATCCTTTAAGCTTCGAAGCCACTTCCTCAAATATATGACGGACGTCCGAACCCGTTCTCTCGTATCACAGATCGTTCGTCGCGCTATGTTTTCCGATACGAAGTGCTGCCTCTCGGCTCCGGATCGGACATGCTATTATTAGATACCATGCACGGTTGACGCCCTACGGCCGTCCGTTGCGTCTACCCGATTCCCAACATGATGCTTATCCGGCTCTTCTATCCCAATAATAGAATAGTAGGGCCCTCCGGTCCGCTGTCCCTTACTTCCTTCTCTCCTCCCGGTCTGATTCTTAGAGGAAGGGCGGGCGATCGTTCGTTGTTTGGGTTTCGTTGGAGAAGAATTTGCCCTTTATAATATAGGCGGGGCCGAGCCGAGATCTTGATTGCCTCCTTTGACCTCGGGCAGGGCGGGTTGTCCCTTATGCGCCGCCTTGTCCCTATGCAGGGTGGGAGTGAGAGAAGGAATAGGCGGCTCACGATCTTCTTATTCCACACGATCGGGAAATCTGGGTGGGGCGCATATATAAAAAAAGGGCAATAATAGGGCGGGGTTGAGAAACACATTTCGTTCATTAGCCTCGGGTTCGATGCTTTGTTTCGTGGAAAGCCCTATAGATAGTAAGGCGGGCTGGCTCATTTTTTCTGTCAGTTCCCTACGGGGGCCCCTACTATTATAAAGGGGCGGAGAATAGGCAATGAAGTCGGTCGAGAAAGCTGCTTTCAAGGGGCAAAATCCTAGTTCCAGAAGCTCAGGTGCCGAGTAGACGATAAGGTGGGATTGGACCAGCCGCTTGCCCATAGAATTGTAGGGAGCTGTTGTCTCTGTTTCTTTCTTGATCGATGGGCCCCTGGGAATGGAAAAAAGCTAGAACAGAGCCTGGAGAGGTCTTAAAGGTCATTTGACAAGGGGGGCAACCTTAACTTATGGATCGGTCAAGTCACTAAAGTCAGTCCCAGGCCCCCATAGAATTGTAGGGCCGCACCCCGGGTCCGATCTCGCTCTCAATGGCAAAGCATCCACCCAGCTCTTCTGTCTCCATTCCCGGCCCCCCCTTTCAATTTATAGGGCAATTAATATAGAGGGGGGGGGTGGGGGGTTATCCAATTCGAGATACCTCCCGCCCTACTATTCTAAGGTCGCTGCCCTTCTTTTATATAGTTCAGCCCTCTTTATTAATCTAGCAGGCAATAGAAACCCCCACCCATCTCCACACACGGGGTGGGAGGGAAACTATAGTTCCAACCCCACACACGCAAATATCGCTTGCTGCCCTACTATTCGCAGGCCCTCTGCCTGCGGCGAATAAGCAAATATCGCTTGCTGCCCTACTATAGATTCCCTCCCCCCCGGCACTAATATAGGGCATAATTTGAGGGGGGTCCCCTATTATTATATTCTTCTAGCAGGCTAATTAATTAACCCCCCCCCTATATTATAAAGGGCCCTGCGCTGATTTAATAAAGAGGATTCTTCAGCAAGCGATATTTGCTCGATTCTAGAACTATTTGAGCAGGAGCCCCGGCCTATTATATTATTCTAGCGGGCCCCCCTATATTATAAAGGGGGCGCCCTCAAATTTGATGGGACTAATTAATGAGAGGGTCTCGATATCATTGCGCCCTACTATTTGAAGGTCCTGCGCTGATTAATGGCATAGGGTCTCGATATATTTGCGAGGGCTAGCAAGCGTCTCGCCCTAGGGGTGGGTGGTAGGAGGCGGCTGGGACTAATTAATTAAGGCCTCGCGGGCGCTGGGGCCCAACTAAATAGTAGGGGGGCAACCCCCTACAGATAAATGGCGAACAACTATTCAAACCGGGTGCCCCTACAATTCTATGGCGGCCGCATATATAAAAAAAGGGCCCTACCCCCGCCCCCCTACCCTACCCTATATTTGAAGGGGAAGGGGAAGGGCCTCATCGGCGGCCCTTTTTTATAGAACCCTTTTTGATAGAATTCCCTTTTTGATAGAATTGAAGGGGCCGACTCCCTCGCCGTTCTGCAGGGCGGGCCCCTCCCCTTAGAATAGTAGGGCTATGGTAGTCGGTAGATTATTGTAGGGGCCTCCCACAAATGGCATCTACCCTCTTCGAGTCGAGCAGTTCATTAATGCGTTCATTAATCAGCTTGCAATTCTAGTTGCTAGCCCCGCCCGGCTGCTAATATAGTTATAGTAGGGCGCTAGCCCTTCAAATAGTAGGGCGGGGGGCCCCTACAGATAAAGGCGATTCCGGGAATAGAACTATTATAAAGGGGGGGGTGGGGGGTTATGTTCTGGAACCCACCCCGACTATCTCAACTAGACCCGGGTGGGGGGGCCCCTACTATTCGCGAGGGGCCAACAACTATTTATGATCCCGCCAGATTCTATACGTAACATGGGTGTGCCCCCCGGGCCCCCTTGCCGAATAGTAGGGCGTGGGCATGTTACGTATAGAATCCACCTTGCCATGACATGACGAAGAAGAGATCGACCCTTGACACCCCTACAAAACCTAATAAATCAATCTCGCCTACCCTACCGATTTGCTATAACTACCTATTGATTCGCTGGAACGACCTACCTGCAGACTGGGCCTAGGTGGAGATAGTAGTGCACTTACTTGCTCGAACCAATCGCCCTTAGTTGGGCGCAGCGAAATCTATTGCTTGATTATGAGAAATAGGTCCAGGACGCCTTACGGGCCCTCAAAAAGCTTTCTAGGCATTGAAGCTATCATAATAAGTTGGGTTTTCAATGTATCAGTCCATAAGAGCCGGTCCTTATTCCTTATGATTCCCTCGGTCCCACCTGCTAGCCATAGAATAGTAGGGCACGTCATTTCATTCTCTCGATTCGCTGACTCACTTCTCCCCCAGGAAGATGAAGGAGCAGGGGAATAAAATGAGCTTGCATGCCTTTATAATATAGGGGGCCCGCCCGGGGCATGCACGCTTCACGATCTTGAAGATTCGAACCGCCCTGGCCCGGGGCACTTCGCCGATGATTAGTCCGATCTACTTATTGAAACGAAACTGCAGCTGGGGATGGCCCCACTATACTATCTACTAGAGTGTTTGACTAACTCTTCTTAGAGTAATATAAAACATCTGCCAATTATAGAAAAAAGGGCCAAGGCTTTAAGTGTTCTCTCTCTTAGGAGGATCAAGGAGCTGAAGACTATATGCTTCTAAGAAGTCGCTGGAGACTAACCCTAAGGAGACACTTAGAGCATGGCGGAGCTCGCCCTACTATTCGGCAAGGGCCCTACCATTCTATAGGGCCTTATAGATAGTAGGGGCAATCTCATGGTATTGGAGTCCTATATATATACGATGCACGCGTAGCACCTGATCATGAATTGATCGATGCAGATTGCTCACGCTGATTCTGCAGTTTCGATGGATTGTTCCCATGCAAACTACCGACCATAGAAGAAGTAGTAGGCGGCCGAATCTGCTGGAATTGGCTAATGGCTAATGCCATGAACATGAAAAAGTTGTTTCCTTACCTTCCCTTGGCGAATAGTAGGGCCCTTATAGATAGTAGGGAGGTAAGGGATAAAACGGGCGTTTATTGCCCTACTATCTATAAGGGCCCATACAACTATAAATAAAGGTTTGGCTTTCTAAAATCATTACTATGGCAGGTGGTGGTGGTAAAATTCAATAGTTGCGTGTGGGGCCTCTGCATCTGTGATGGTGGGTCACAGGTGGTATTATTATTCGCTCCGCTCCCCAGAATATGGGGGTAGGTCACGGGTAGGCAACAGAGGCAACAGAAGCAAGGGTGGGTGATAGTACAGGAAGTTCCAATTCTAGTTTGAGTGCCAGTTTATCCATCACTACCTCCATCAGCCCATGATGGGTATGCATGCAGAGACCACCCCGTTGCAATTATGCAGTGCTTGACTTAGTGGTACTCCGGGCCCTACAGGCAAATCTCATGATAAAAAAAGATAAGTCACCACCCTGCATCTGCATGCAGGGAACCCTATGATTCTGCACGCACCACCCGCCTATTGTTTCTTTAGGCTCCTATATCCACCCAGGCTGATGCCATTAAGTGGGTGGGAACTATAGTGGATCTCTGCCTGCGCAGCAACTTTCCTCATATATTAAGGCGGGGTAGACAGCAGAGGTACAGGTTGGGACAGATACTCTAACATCTAAGGCAGAGCCTATTGTTTCTTTAGGCGGATGCGGCATTTCCCGCCTAAAGAAACAATAGGCAAACAGTTCTAGGGCCCAGTGCTAGCAGCTGATTCTCCAATCGCATCTAGAGTTACCGAAGCACGGGGAGCAGGAGATCCCATTACAGATTGAGTAGCGGGATGTAGCAGAGCCCTATTATTCTATTATCGTCAGCAGCCCGTTATGGGACAGTTGAATCTGTTGATCTGGAACCAGCACTATCAATAGCAGTATAAGCAGAGATGGTAACAGGAGCAGCAGTGCCAGGTGGCTAGTTAGCCAGATGCATTTGAACCAGAACCAGTTGACTCACCAGCATTCTGCCTGCCGAGTCAACAGTTGACCCAGTGCCAGGTGATTCATCTCCATAATCAGTTTATGCCGCAGCATATCGGGATCAGGGCCTACCTACAGGAGAGGAGGTAACAAAGGCATAGGTTCGAACAAGGGCAGATCCAGGAGAACCGTAAGAGGATTTGATTCTGCATACCCATTCGATAACTTTATTTCTATAGTCCTGCAGCGGCCTACTATTCTATGGGAGTTCTTGCGTAGATAGGAATGACGACTGAATAACTGGACTGATTTAATATTGTCAGATCAGATGCCCCCAAACAGATTATCGCCTAAAGAAACAATAGGCCCCTTACTATCTATAGGCCGGTGCCCATAGAATAGTAGGGGTAAGAGACCATAGAATAGTAGGACTAGCCCAGGTTCGCCCTACGGAGCTGCCCTCAACATCTGATCAGGGAGAACGCCCTCAACAACTATGATGGAGGATGGGTAACTAGTTAAGGTGGCTGGAGGATGGGAACTCCATAATGCAACTATCCAGACGTTCTATCTCGAGCCCATCTATAGTGAAGGGAAGGCCCCACTATCTATAACTGGTTGGGGTGGCATCTTACTCATGAAATTGGGTCACCAGCAGTTATCCTTACTACTATATAAACTTTGGAACATCTTAGACGGGGCCACCGTAAAAGATCCCACCACCGCTGATATGCTCCTAAGGTCCGCGGAGCAATTGCCAAGTTCACCAGATCGGCCGCCCCTACAGTCTTCAGCGGGAATCTTTGTAGGGGGGGCCTTTCTGGTCCTCATAGTGTTGATTGCGGCAAAAAATGATTTGGCAAGCTGAATAGATGGGGAAACATCGGGCGATAGGAGCCCAGTTATTGTGAGTGATATGATTTGTCCATGGCCGCCGCCACGGAGGAAGGGAGGTGGCGGGGTCTTAGGAAGGGGGTTTGGCCGTGGTTGGCACATGGATTCTCACCACGCCAATTATGAACCATATTCTATACGTAACATGCCCAATGCCCTACTATTCTAAGGGGAGGGGCCCTGTTCATCGTCTCCTCTCACCCCTCCCAGGGGCCTCCTGCAGGCCCAGCCGAATAGTAGGGCCCACCCCGTAGATGCCATTTGTGGTGCAGAGGAGAATATAGCGGGGTGAGTTCGATCCGCCCCTACTATCTGGTTTACCGAAGCTTCGAAATGGAGAATGGCATGCACTTGCCCGCATGCCCTAGGGGGGAATGGCATCGATTTGCCAATAATATAGAAGGCCCCGGAACCAGATCCCGATCACAAGGCTAGTTCTTTACGACTTATTCCCGGTGCCACCCGACCCGGGCCATAAGAACTACACTATCACGGGCCAATCTCCCCTTTCCGTATAGCGCCCCCTATCCGAGTCGTATCAATTTGACCCCAACGCCCTTTAGACCCTTTTTTATATAGGGGGGGGGCTAGCCTTATAATAGTAGGGGCCCGCCTATAGAATGGTAGGGCACCCACCCCATGTTACGTATATAATATATGATACAGACAGGGTTACCAACAGTTAGAGTTCCTCCCCAGGTAGGTAGCTCTTAGCGCAGTATCAAGCCTAGGCGCCTATGCTATTGATTCACCACCAACAGGAGAGGGCCCTATTTTCCTCACCTTCACTCCGTTCAGGTAAGGGATAACCAGGGCAAGCCCTATTATTTTCCAGGGCAAGCCCGGGCATTCCTTTGAGTTTGCCCTATTATTTTCCAGGGCGGATCGATAGCCACAGCTCGTCCCTGTCCGGGGTCAATATCTATCTCCACCGGTGGCAGATCTACCAGAAAAAGTTCTCAGGCTTGTTCCAGAGTTCCTATACCCATATCCATAGCTGGTAGACCGGGCCCCGTAACGAAGGCATAGGCGGGGGCGCCCAGCATAGGGGCTTGAGGCAATAGTTGAGGCATTTGACCGAGATCCAGAGTGAGCAGTTTCACTACCATCTCGCGTTGTTCCAGCTTGCCCCGCTTCAAAATGAACGGGCCCTTGATTCCCTTATTCTCTTAATATGTACGCCCATAAAACAGCTTGGTCAACTGATCCACCCGCATCCGAGCCCCTACTATCTAGAAGGGTTTCAGTAGCAGTATACCCCGCATCCGAGCAAGGAGCACTTGAAGCATAGGAGCAAGCAGTCAAGATGGAGTGAGCCCCTCAAATTCTATGGGCACCTTTGGATGCGTGGACAGCCCTACTATTCTATTATTGCAAAGGCATGGGTATAGGCAGTTGATCGCCCAGTAGCAGAGGTTTATCAGTGTGAAAGAAAGCCCGTAGCATTCCTATTCCTACCACTTCAACTTATATATCGCTCAGGGCTGCGAGGCAGGGGTCGCAAAGACAATAGAGTACAAGGTAGAAGCAGTTTGTTCCCCGGAGAAATATCCATACCCCTGAAGCAGTAGGGGCATCACCATCAGTACCAAAGGCCATATATATAGGAGTAAAGGCAACAGAAAAAGAAGTGTGAGCAGAGCCCTTTATCCCCCTATCCGCATCCTCACCACCATCTTGCTAAGCATTCCTCTCAGTCTGAGAGCCATCAGTAGTAGAAAAGGTGGCTAAATAACCAGGCGACCCCGCATCGTTTTCAGGTCCATAGAGTGAAGCTCCAGTGGCTACCTATGCCTACATCACATTCGTTCATCGCAGCCGAGTCGTATCCGCTATTGATCTTGCCAAGTGCGATCTCTCGATAGGATGGATAGATTGATCGCTCATGCACGCGTCCCGAATCCCTAGACACGCTCTCGATCTTATTCTTATGCATGCACCCTCAATTCTGTTTCTTTTACTAATTATGAAATTTGCAATCTATATATAGGGGCCACGGTGCAAGCCTACGCACCAGAAGCATTCGAGCCAGTTCAAGTTATTGACCTGGACGCATCCCGCCCCTACGGGCAGTTGATGGATCAGTTGTAGATCGAGATGAAGCAGATCTATATCCAGTTGCCTATAGATAGTAGGGCCCACACTGATAAAAGCAGAGCCGGAGGCTAGCATCTCTTCCAGCCCCAGCGTACCCTATTGATCCAGTAATCGAGATAGAGAGTCAGAGACAGCAGCACCAACCAAAGTAGTGCCTGTAGCTTACCTAGTAGACCCAGTAGCATCAGTAGCACAGGTAGCATAGCTAGGTACAGGGGTATAGGCTAAAGTACCAGGAGCCCTTTTTGATATATGCGCATAGGTTGGGACATAAGCAAAGGTGGCAGAAGCAGCAGTTACAGGTCCAGATCGAGACTCAGAAGCACCAGAAGCAACACCAGTAGCAAAGCTACCAGCAGCACCACCCCCTATATATCTATGGGCCCTTCTATTTTCATTGCACCAACAGTAGCAGAGGTCACAACTGTAGCTTCTTCTGGTGCATCAGTCGATCCTGTCGCTTAAGCCGTTGATGCATGCAGAGGTTGCCCGCCCTATTCTAAGGCCTTGCCAACTATATAAAAAGGGGGGGCGGGCGGAAAAAAGGGCCTGCAACTAAACTCTATAAAATAGGGCGGGCCCCCCAACTATAACTGCCCTTTATATCATCGGGGGGCCGGCCCTTTATAATATAGGCTTCATGTTACGTATAGAATCGAGCCTTCTAACAATAATAGTAGGGCCCATAGAATAGTAGGGGCCGCTGCAAAACTTCATTATACGCTGTTCCCCTCACCTTCACCCCCTACCCCCTATATTAGAATGGGGCCCTACTATCTATAGTTGCAGATGAGGGCCTTCATTTCATTCAGATGAGGGCCTTCACCCCCTACTATTTGAATGGGCAGATGAGGGCCCTACTATCTATAGGCTCACCTTCCTTCTAAAGATGAGGGTTTCCTATTGGTGACCTATCCAACCCGATACCAGCTCATCCCACCCTCGGCCCTATAGATAGTAGGGGAGAATAAGAAACTCACAAGTGGTTGCCGGTGAGAGGGAGCCCTATAGATAGTAGGCGCTTCTTTCTAGAAAATATCTAGGAGCATTGCTTCTTATATAAACACGTGCAACTATAGTTCGGAATAGTTGCTTGGTTATAATTCGTAGTTCCAGTTGGGTAGTCAAGCCTATGATGCTCGGCCCTCCCACCAAGGCCGGGTGCTCGTACCTATCGTCTCTTTAATCGAACTGGCAGCCTAACGGGGCAACAATACCCATCGCCCCGGAACTAACTCCGTCTTGCAAAGAGGCTTCCGCTGCACGTGTCTGCCACCTCGAACCGATCCCCGGATGGGCCGGGGCGACCTTTACATACATTCTCCAAGGCCCATGGTTTACCCAGATTCCCAGCCCAATATAGTAAAGGGGCAGATTGAGGAGATCAAGAGCCAGCATCTTAACTAGTCACAGGTACATAGGCGGGACCATTAGCGAAGGTAGCCCTATATTATAAAGGGCAAAGGCAGCGGAGGCTTCAGTAGCAGAGACAAAAGTAGCAGAGCCCGAGAGCCCCATAGAATTGTAGGGCAACGCGAGTTTAAGTGATGGAAGCGGCACTACTATAGTTGTCGCGCACCAGTGGATTAAGTTTACCAAGCTAACTGAGTTGATTCAGCAGCGGTTGGAGCTGACCCGCGGGTTCTACCTCAATTATATAGAGGGGGCCCCTATTATTATATTCTTGGGGGGGGCGAAGGGCATGGATAAGTAAAGGGACGAGGAGCAGCTGGTCGACTATAGATGCGCTTTATTTGGGGCGGACTCTTACGGGCTCTGTTGCATTTGACTCACAGGCGCAAGGGCCCTGCCCACTAGATCTGCAATAGTGCTTACCCATTCAGGCGCTATATCCTTATAGCTGGCCTAGCCCTATATTATAAAGGGGCCAGCAGCCCGAAACTATAGTAGCCGACACTTCCGAAATCTAAGTGGGGCAGGACCAACCATTTGATTGAGTGGGCATAAGGGAGCGAAGAGTCCCAATTCAATGTAATCTCTGGCTCGGACAGATAATCCATTTTAGAAGTCAATATGCTACCTAGGTCTATATTCCAAAATTGTTGGTTGGAATTGGCCGATACCATGAGCCCAAGTAAGGGTGAAACGGAAACAACATCATAAGTCCCCCCGCCCAATAATATAGAAGGGGGGCCCCTACTATTGAAAAGGGACAAGGGGAAAGGGCAAGTCGATCCAAAGCTGCAGCGCCTGGAATTGAAAAGAGAGCTGGTAAGTGCCACGTATATAGAGAGAATGGGGAGACTGATACTATCCGGATCCACGCGCCCCTGTAATTTGAATAGGGCGCGGACCCCCTAACCCTTCTTCCAATCGAGAAACTTGGACAATCACTTTAGGCCGTGTTGGTACGATCGCGAAGATATGTTTTGGCCCTCTTCAAATTACAGGGGCAACTAGATTTGGGCTTAATGGTTTTTTGAGTCCACCAGCGATGATTAAGATAGGCAGGCAAGATAGGCTAGCTCTGTATGGATGCTCAACAGGCTTTCGATCTGGTGCAGAGGGATGTCACTGGCTATGGAACAGGATCTGGGACGGGCTATGGAATTCAATATGCATCTTGATCTGGGTCTGGAGAAAGAACAGGCACAGAATCTGCTCGAGATGGATCTGGATATGTATTTGGTTCAACCTCTGCCTCTGCCTATGCTGCCTCTACGGGTGCTGGTGCCTATAGATAGTAAGGGCGCCCTACAATTCTATGGGGCCCCTCCTTTCTTAGTCGGCTAAGATGCTAGGCGAGATGCTGGTCGAACTTGAGCTGACTCCCTAAGGGGCCGGCCCTTGCCGAATAGTAGGGCCCTTGCCGAATAGTAGGGCATCTCGATTTGGATCTGAATACGCTCGGGCAACGGGCCCTACAGGGCAGAATCTATATCCGGTCTTTAAACTGCATCCACCTTCACCGCCTCCCTTTGTTGTAAAAGGGCTACTACCTTTGCCTCTGTTCACTAAGCCTTTGCTCCTATCTTTCCCAATTATTAGAATAGGGGCCCCATAGAATTTGAGGGTCTTGGTGATTCGGGTTCCCTACTATTATAAAGGGGGGCCCCCTACTATTCTAAGGGCACTCGGTCATACATATTGGTTTATTATCCGCCGTCTGAAAGCTACATCATCGGCAGCGCCAAAAGCAGAGGAAGCCCATCTATCCTTGGGCATAATAGACATATTTATACATAGGGAGAGGTAGCAGCTTAAGAAGCCGTTGCCCCTACGGGGATCCCACAGAGTAATAGCTTATTACACCCCCGGCTATTATAAAGGGCCCTTTTTTCTATAGTTGCCGCAGGGGTGAGGACAGGACAAAGACATGACCATGAGGCCTACGGGGGGCGGGGTGAAAGGTAGGTGTATCGCTCAGTGTACTTCTCATTTTTTGCCCTACTATTATATGCGGGGCGAAGTGGATGGACATGTCCGAAGAAAGCCCATAAAGACATAAAGGGTGGTTGGTTCCCCCTACTATTCTATGGGGCCGCCCGGGGGCTCAAGGTCCTACCTAATAGGTAATAGGTGAGGGGGAGCGCTTCTATATTTCCATCTGCCCATTCCCGCTCGATAGTTTGTTCAAGATCCCCCATTAGAAGAGTAGGGCATAGCCAGTTTACTTCATTGACCGAATGGATCCAGAACCAGTTCTGTATCGATATTGAGTTCCAAGTCCAGTTCCTTAGCCCGCATAAGTTCCGGTTCCTGGATGTAATGTTCCCACATATTATTCATGTTCATAGGCAATGAAGAAAGCAAGGGCCCTATCTATCCTATCTGCGAGCACGGGAGCAAAGCGCATAGCCAACAAGGTTGAACCATAACCCAACTATATAAAAAAGGCCACCCCCAACTATATAAAAAAGCGGGCCCTACTATTACCTATATTAGTGCCGGGGGGGGCCCTACTATTATAAAGGGGGAACCAAAGGCGGATGCATTTGAAGATCCCGGTTGAATCCATTAATCCGGAACCACCTGCAGCGTGCAGAGGTATGAGGTTTATTTAGAAGTAGCAGGAGGAGAGGAGGTGGCAGGGACATAGGTAGCGATGGGAACCCCGCATATAATATAGGGCGAAAGCCCATTTTTTTCTAGGGGCCAAAGGCAGAGTCAGAAGCAGTTCTAGAGGCACCACCCCTACGGGGCAGATTCATATCCAGCTTCCCCCCCATCCGGGCAGATCCATATCCAGTGCTAGTAGCATCTTTGCCAGTCCCAGATTCAATTGACCTCATCCCTTCCATGTGGACATTGACGAGATCTGCACCCGGCATGGAATCTTTATCTTACTTGTCCACAGCGAGGACAACATTAGTAGGGCTCCGGACGTCCCTATAGGATGCGAGAGGCACGAGGGCAATATAGTTCAACTGCATCTCGCCCGCCCTATTCTCAAGGGCCCCTACCCCCGCCCGGGGCCAGGGGATCTGCTCTATCTCCAACTGGCAGGCAACCTCTGCATCGAAATGGAAGGAATGGTTCACCTGCCTGCAGAGGTGGTGGCTAGGAAGCTGGGACAGAAAGGGATGCCACTAGCAATGGTTCAATAGATGAAACCGCGAGTGCTGCTGGGTGGGGGGCCCCTACTATTCTATGGTAGGTTGCTTCTGTAGGTAGTACCGATACCCCCTTGCTTCTGTAGGCCCTTTACCCTTTATAATAGTAGGGGGTAGGGGGTGGTCAAAAGGAGAAACTTCAATGGGTACTTATGCTCGCTCAAGTTATGGATTTGGATTTGCCGGGCCGCCCCTTCTATAATTGTTGGTGCTAGGCAAAGTGATGGCAGGAAAGCAGGAACATTCACTGGTTCAGGAGAAACTGGCCCTTTTCTTATATGGGCAACTGAATCATTAGCCGCTGTCACCCTTACTTATGCTGTTTGCTTCGATGCTTATGGGCTGGGTATGGAACTGATGGGGGTTATGGCTCTCCAATAATGGACACTGTATCTCGATCTCGAAACCCCTTCCCTCTCCCCTTTATAAAATAGGGCTCCGGGGGAGATGGAAAAAATTGATGCCTCTGCAGACAGAATGGAACTTAATCTCGCCCATAGAATATATAGGGCAGCTGGTGGCCCTTTATAATAGTAGGGCAATGGGAACTCGACCCGGCGAAGATGTATCCCCTATTGCTACTGCGCAGAATCCGCTACAGAATATCCTGCCCGGGTCTCTGTCTCTCATGTTCCTGGTGCCCGTAAGTCAAAATATGCGGTGGTGCTTTCACCCCTTAGAATAGTATGGCAACTGCATATGGATCCGGAATAAGCACTGCATCTCTGCAGATATGCGACTACTGGCATTGGATCTCAATATACCTATGTTCCTTACGCCCTTGCCCCTATTATTGAAAGGGCCAGCAGCATCATTTACTGGTTTTGAGTCAATTGAATATCTCCTCCCACCCTGCAGGCAGGGAACCCACTGTTCAAACCGGGGCCCCTACCCCCTACTATTAAAGGGGGCTGGGAGGACGCCTATTATTCTATGGGCACAAATTCTTCAATCGAGTATCATCTATAACGTATTCAATACTGCCCTATATTATAAAGGGGGCGGGCAAAGGCGGGAATGGAGCAGGAAAGCGGGGGATTGAAGAATGTCGATAAGGTTTTTCCAAAAACTATATATAGGGCATGGATGGCTCTCACTCATCTCATGGGGAGATAGCTATGTTCAAGGTGTGTGGCGATGCCGAATGTCCGTCTGCCCTACTATTCTAAAGGCCAGGTGTTTCGCACTACACCGATAGCTGGCCCCAGGGAGACTCTCTATTGCCTTAGATATTTCAGCCTTAGATATTGAAGGTAACCAACGAGAGGAATTGACTCGCAACCCGCCCTGCCGCCTCGGATCGACGAATCGAAGCACCAACCTTCCTGAGAGAGAAACAGCAGCCATTCCTTTAGGCTCAAAGTTCTAAAGCGAGACACCTCAAAGAGGAATTGACTCGCAAGCCCTATATAAAATGCGGGGCGGCATCTCTCAGGATCAGGCAAGATATGAAACGAGATTCAACATCACGAAACGATCAGGTTCAACATCACGATCTCTATGACCCGAAAGCTACTAGGATTAGGCCGCTACCCAGACGCCCCTTTATAATATAGGGGACCGTACGCTTATTGATTCACGTATCAACGAACCGGACTATAGAGCACGCGGCCTATAGATAGTAAGGGCCGGAAAGGCGCCAGAATGGATTCGATAGATACGATAGCTTCCCCTTGCCCCCGGGCGGGGGTAGGGGCCCTTGAGAATAGGGCGGGCCTTCTCGTTTCTTCCATTCCAAGGCCCACCAACATTGATAGTTGGCCACGCCGGTGGGAAGCTGTTAGTGACCAGTCCACTTTCCACAACTGGTCTCACTCTACATATTCCCTCTGGCCCCGCTATACGTAACACTCTTCTGCCCCCCGGCTATTATAAAGGGCCCGCTCTTCATTCACGGAGACATAACTGGCCTAACAAGGAAGCCCTACCCCTACCCCCCCCTACTATTTAAAGGGGAAGGGCCCCTTTTTAGATTATTGCCCCCCGCTTTCAAACCTCTATCCCGTTAGTGAACAGCTTTCATCCGCCCCGGCAAATTTCATAGTGCCGCTATACGTAACATGCCAACCCACCCGAAGAAAAGTTGGTGGGTGGGAAGCAGTGCCGGCCCATAGAATTGTAGGGCCATCCCTATTGCCCTACTATGGCACTAGGCAAACCATCCGCCCCTTATTTCTATTATTCTGGCGAGATAGATCGAGATGGGGGCCCTTAGAATAGTAGGGCATCCAAACCATATCATTCCATTGCCCTTAGAATAGTAGGGCATCCCCATTGAATAGTAGGGCCATCCAACTGTTCATCGAGATAGATCGAGATGGGGGCCCTTAGAATAGTAGGGCATCCAAACCATATCATTCCATTTTCCCATCCAGCTGCCCGGGTTGAGGAAGGGGCATTGCCTGGGGCATCCGCCCCTTATTTCTATTATTCAACGAAATAGATCGAGATGGGGGCCCTTAGAATAGTAGGGCATCCAGAAAGCCTATAGAAAAAGAGGGCCGGCCGTAGGGCCATGTTTTGCCAACAATAGAATAGAGGGCCCGGGGATTATATACGTAACATGCCCAAATAATCTAAAAAGGGGCCGGGGTTTCCGATGAACCATTAGAATAGTAGGGCCCATAGAATAGTAGGGCCCACCCAACCCCTGGAACTGAACAATAATAGAATAATAGGGCCACTTCATTTTACTATCATTTGATTTCAAACAATAAGAATAAGAATAAGCCGCCTTAGAATAATAGGGCGGGTAGCTCTAGGGTTTCAAAAGTCGGATTTCTGCCCCCCCCCCTGCCGGGCCCTTGCCCCTTTCCCCCAACTATATAAAAAGGGCCGCCGGGGCCGGGGCCGGGGCCGGGGTAGGGCCCAGCCGAATAGTAGGGCCCTTAAATAATAGGGGGAAGGCGAGGGCTTGCTTGCAATAAGAGAATAGTAGGGCCCGGGTAGGTAGCCATAGAATTGATAGCCCTATTCTATTCTGAATGTTACGTATAGAATATGGCCGTATTATGCCGGCCCAATAACTATTCTCGGCCCTACCCCAATTATCTAGAGGGCTGGGGAAGGGGAAGGGGAGAGTTACTTTATGATAATAGAAAGTAGGGGCCCTTCCTTGAGTGCCATTCTTATTGAACCGAAATCAATTATCTGGCAAAGGGCCCGGTATAGTGGTTTGCCCGCAAAATAGATTTTGAACTAATCTTAACTAATCTAATAATAGGGGCCACCCGAATAATCTAATAATAGGGCAACTTGAACTGCCCTTTCGAATAGTAGGGCCATCCTATCCTTCGTTTCTATCCGGTCGAATGGAAGCCCCCTTCCAATAATCTGCCCTTTATATCATCGGCGGGACCCTATATTAGAAAGGGGCTGCCCTTTTTTATATAGTTGGGGCCGGTTGCCCTACTATCTATAGGGGAATGTTAGCCAAGGTGTGGGGCATTCTTGGGAGTCAACTATATACAAAAAGGGCGCTCAGCTGCTTTGTTGGAGATAAATTCCTGGGGAGCTGGCTGCCCTACGGGGGGTTGAGGGCGGCCCCATAGAATAGTAGGGGCCCTTCCTTGCTGGACATATCTATCACAGCTTCCACCCGATCCGGAATACTTTATTGAAAGCTCAGGTAGGCAATAATAGAATAATAGGGCCTCGTTTACTTCTTACCCACCGGGGGGTGTAGGAAGGGGCACCAACGGTTGAACCCCTGTGGGAGGAAACAACGGCATCTAGCTCCATGGAAGGATGCGCAAGCACAGAGATGGCGAGATCTCCCCGGACCGTAGGTGGGAGGCAAGAATAGGAGAGCGAACTATATATGGGGAAGTTATAACAGATAGGAGGAGGAACTATAGTTTCCATCCCGGGGGTGTGGGCTGGAGAATACTACTCGGAAAGGAGAGAAGGAGAATAGGTCTAGCTATCGGTAGCTTTCAACTCCACGAGGACAAGAAAGGCTTTCAACATGCCAACCTCTATATACGTATATTTCGTTTGCCGCTATCCCTCTGCAGGTCCAGCTTGCCTTCCTTCCTGGGATTCAACTAATTTCCGGACCGGAGGTCCCCAATAATAGAATAATAGGGGCCACCCCCCCAACTATATAAAAAAGGCCCCCCCGGCACTATAGTTGTAGGGCCTGGCTAAGAATAGTAGGGGCCCTCCGCATGCACACTGCCATTAATCAGCCTGCTCCATAGAATTGCAGCCCTCCTCCAATTAGACTTGGTGGTATTAGTTGAAGGTGCCGTGTGTGGGGCAGGGGTGGGTGGCAACCCCGGCATGTCCTCCCACCCACCCCGCCTATAGAATGGCAGGGGCCCACCCTGCCATTAATCAGCCTGCGGCGCCCGGGCATGGTATCACCTGCCATAATTAAGGATAGTGAAGGTTGTAGAGACATAGAGGGCATCAGGATCCGGTTAAGTTTAAGATACAGGCCCCGACCCAGCTAACCGAGTTTTCAAATAGTAGGGGCAGTTTCGTCAGGTGTTGCACCAGTTCCTGTCGTTTACCTTAAACCAGTTAAGCCGGAACCACCAGCAGCAAAGCACAATTCCCCCCCCACCCGGGGGTTCAGTGGTCGCCTATGCCCCCCACCCGGGGTGGAAAGGTTGCGGATTCAGAGAGAACTATAAAAAGTTCGCACTTGCTATTATATTCTATTCTAGTAGATGCATTCTTCGCGCTGAGATTATTATTTGATGATGCATGAATTATTGATAATACTTTTATATGCTGGATCAACAGAAACAACAGGCGCCCTACTATTCTAATGGCCAACCCCGGCTACTGGCTCTGCTAGCCATGCTATAGGTGGTGGCCGTATGCCTTTATACTAATAGACCGAGTCCAACGATGCCCTTTAGAATAGTAGAGGGCCCATAGAATAGTAGGGGAATAGTAGGCCGCATATAATAGTAGGGCCATAGAATTGTAGGGTCATAATAGAATAATAGTATCCCAGATTCTATACGTAACATGCCTACCCCCTTCGCCCCCCCCGCCCCCCCCCTCTATATAACGTGCATGCAGAGGTAGATTATTGGGCGGGCAACCAGAATAATCTATTAGGCGTTTTGCTACAATAATATATTAGGCAGGCGAGGCCTATCAAAATAGTGGAAGAAAGTGAAGAAAATGAAAGAACAGCTAGCTTCCCTTTAGAATAGTAGGGCAGCCCTAGGTTTCCAACTCCTACCATCCCAGAACCAACAGCCCTAGCAACAAACCTAAGCTGCATACCCAGCAATTGATTCCAACCAACCAGACCCCTACTATTCTAAAGGGCACCCAGGCAGACGGATCCACCTACCTATCTCACCTACCACACGTATCCCATCAAGCGAAGCAGACTACCTCTACTACTGCCGAGCCAACCCTTCTAACCAATCCATCCATCCCACCCAACCTAACCTATCCAATCCAACCTACAGGGGTGAGTTTACCTTCATTTCATTAAGGTAAGGGATAAAAGGTGGTCGGATGGATTGATGAGTGGTGGGCTGGTCCGCCAGAAAGAATATTGATTCGATGCTGGTGCTCTGTCTCTTCTCTTCGGGAACTGGCCCTTGTATGTCTCCATCACCAGATAGATAAGCTCCAATGGTCTATTTTGGTTGTTTCCGTCCATGCCACCATCCCTCCTATGGAGAATAGCAGCAGTTGCATCTGATTCGGTTGATCGAGTTTACCTGCATGCAGAGGTGCAAACGATTGACCAGGGACAGTAGAACGCGTGGCCACTCCCCATCTGAGCCATGCGCCCAGAGTGACTATTCCCACCCACCCCATTCTCGTCCTCCTAGTAGTACTATAGGCTGGCTTCAGAATGAGTGATGAGTTGTGTAGGTGGAATCGTTGGTTCCCTGCTTCCCTCCATCCTTGGTGACTCCTTCTTCCTCCGTGTTCCTGGGGCTGCAACAATAGAAAAAAGGGCCCCTACTATTCTAAGGCTATGGCAGGTCGAGAAGGAAGGTGCAGGAGAATGAATAAGTTGTGGCTGGGGTGAGTATGGTTGGGTAAGGTAGGTCCGGTAAGGGGCGGGAAGGTGGGTTGCTAAAGTAGCTATGATTGTAGAGAATAATAAGTGTATGGGTTAGGTTAGTAGGGGTAGGTAAGATGAGTATTGGTTGGTGTGCTTCCTTGCCGGCCCTCCCCCAACGAATAGTAGGGCCCTTTAAATAATAGGGGGGCCCTACTATTCTTTTCTTTGTTTCCATCAATCAATCGGCAATAGAATAGTAGGGCACGCCCTATAAATTCAATTGCCTGCCCTTTTTTTATATATGCGGGGGGAGCCAATAATATAATAAGGGGCCCCCTTGCCGAATAGTAGGGCGACTCGCCGAGCCCTACTATTTAAAGGGGCCGGCATGTTACGTATATAATCGAGATGCGGGTTGGGTGGGAAACGGCTAGTGTAGGGGTTGGGTGGGAAACGAGAAGGGGGGACTATAGTTGCCGGCCATCTAGATTCTATACGTAACATGGGTGAGTGGGCCCCGGCCCCTACAATAATCTGAAGGGGGGGCGGCAGGGAAATTCTATACGTAACATGCTTCCCTATCAATTCTATGGCTACCTACCCGGGCCCTACTATTCTATTATTGCAAGCTCTCGCCTTCTATTGTTGTTAGGGCAGGTTGTTAGGGAAGGGTAGGTTCCAGCCCCTACCCCCTACTATGGCAATCCCCCTCAAAAATGATGGGGCAGATTCTTCTATTATTGCTCGATTCTATACGTAACATGGTGCAGTGGGAGGAGATTGTTGGGGGATTCACACACTGATTTGAAAGGAGCCCATAGAATAGTAGGGCCTCCTCTATTTACTGATTCGAATGGGGCATATATAAAAAAAGGGCAGGGCAATTGAATTTATAGGGCGGGGCGAATTCTGCCCATAGAATTGTAGGGGCCCATAGAATTGTAGGGGCCCATAGAATTGTAGGGCATCGACCGCACAGTCAGAGGCAACTTCGCTAGTCATATGCTCCGGCAGCGGTCCGAAGTCAATCCATATATGGGTGAGGGGCTCGGAGGACCCATAGGACGGGAATTTGCAGATGGATCCTTAACCAAAGTTCAGGGGATAACCTTATGGCACGATCGGGTAGCCCCTAGGCCCTAGACGAGCAAGGAGTGATAGGATGCAAAAAGAGAACCCATCCGAAAGCCCTGTTTGGTAATGCTTGCTCATCGGGGAAGATGTGATCGCGTGACGGAGAAATCAAAGAATACGTCGCCGGGTATGTCTTGATACCAACCACATAATGGGCTTTTCCCCTACTCTAGATAGGGCCTATCTAGAGTAGGGGCATGTGCACGTAGTTATTTCTGGGGTCTCGCCCCCTACTATAGATAGGCTACACGATTGATTGAATGACCAGCGTCCGAATCGGGTCGGAGTGTCTGGGCGGTCTGTTGACTATAGGATGCACTCTGCACCTGCATGGAGCTCTGTTGGCGCTCGTGCTTTATCTATTGGAAGTGTTCCCAGAAGTAATGCATAGACAAAGGCGAAGATAGCAGCTTAAGCACCAGATCCTATTGACTCGTAACCACCAATAGATGCATAAGCAGCCTAGGTTGCCCCATATAATAGTAGGGGAACCACCCGAGAGCCGGGATGAGGAAAGGCCTACTTATCGACCACCCAGTTTTCCGGAGCATTCTTCCGAGCCACCAGCAACAGAGAGAGCATCCGAGCGAGCCTTTAGAATAGTAAGGGCTTCAGCCCTATCAATTATGTCTGGGCCCTTAACTATCCATGGGCGGAGTCCCTCAAATTCTATGGGGCGCCGCCAGGTGGAGGCAGAGCAAGCATTAGTTCGAGATCGAGATACATAGCCATAGCCCTCGGATCCACTTTGCCGATTCATAACCAGTAAATGGAGGCAAAGGAATCAATAGCAGCAATCTAAATGGATTATGATGGGTCAACGAAGTCCCTCCCTAAATTAGTGGTGCGGGGGTAAACTGAAGAATCAGGAGAAACTGCTCCTAGCTCTATCTCTGCATCGTTCCTGTCCCATATGGGTCCCTGGGCCAGGTTCAGTGTGTAGTATCTATCGGCGCGGTCAGTGCGCGTGATGGTGCAGAAAAAGCATAGGCCTGCGCCTTAGTCTGCATGCACAGGCATGGAGAAAGATAATCCTTCCCTAGCCAGTAATAAATAAGAAGAGAGCCTTTTCCTTTCCTCATCCCGTAATAAGAATCAGGAATGTTGTTGATACGTATGTGATGATAATAGACGTGAGCTCCGTATCCTATTCGGGTTTCAAAACACCCACTCCGTGCAATCCCTGTGAACCGCGCGAGAATCCAAATGATCAAATGGATACATCGATCAAAAATGATCGATTTGCATGCAGACAGCCGATACTATGGATGATGGGGACGTAGCGGTACCGCTATGCCCCTACGGGCCACATGCCTATTATTAGAAAGGGCTGCCCTTTCGGGGATTAGCCTATTATTAGAAAGGGGGGCCACTTTCAACACTGAGAGCGGTCGATTCCCCTTACTCCTATTCTATCTCAAGGCCCAGTTTTCATGAAGCATTTATCCGAAATACCATCTTATTTCTGTACCCCAGACATCCGATATTCAGTCTCTACCCCCGCCCTATATATGATTGAAGCGATACACCACCCAACAGGTGTCCATCCTTCGGGCCTGATATATAAAGGGCCAGTACTAAACTCCGTCTCATTCGGGTTTCACGTTGAGGAACTATATAAAAAAGGGCCTGTGAGTAATATTGGGGCTTTTCCCATCTTTCCGCTTTGCGCAGATCAGCCATCATAGGTCACTGCTTCATGCGGGCATATCTAAGTGCGCTGAGTGGAACTCGCCGGACATGGGCCTGGAAGCCCGCTCAATCGATCGATGTGCATCATGACATCGATTGCTACCTGAGCATACTCTACCGGCTTAGAAACAGGAGAAGTTGCCCTACTATTTTAAGGGGCGGGGCACAGAATGTGCTTGCGAGGGCTCGGCGTCTGCCGCAAGCGATCATAATGGAATCACTGGGCCCTACTATTGCCCCTTTTTTATATAATTGCTGCAGGATAAACCAGAATACAAATCCGAGTAGGCCGCTATCGACCGCGGGGGCCCTACTATTCTAAAGGGGGGCCCTTCTTCTTTATAGTCGGCCCGCTCGGATTGATGAAAGGTGGAATTGGATTTTTGCCCGGCCCTACCCCTACCCCTATATTAGAAAGGGTAAAGGGTAAAGGGCAATCTAGATATGCATGCAGAGGGCCTTATTTGAGTTCAATCCAACTGAGGAGGCAGGGTTCTCCAGTCGGCAACCCATTACCAAACAGGGCATTAGCCAGTATCCAAAGTTTATTTCCATCGATTCGGCCCCCTTACTATCAATAGGGCAATGGAAAGTTCTTCTCCAGCAGGCCCTTATCTCATATTATTGCAGGGTAGTGCTGCAGAACAAGGAAGTTATTGTTACCCAACCATGAATGCCCCCTTTTTTATATAGTTGGGTGGCGCCCGCAGGCATTGGAGTTGGAGAGGTGTTTTTGCCCTTTAGATAGTAGGGCCTCTGCATGCAGAATTCTCTCAAAAACGGGCCAGGGGGGCGGGCGCCCATCTATCCTCCCACCCACCCGAGCCGTTACCTACTAGTTCATGCCTCCCCCACCCACTTCTGGTTCCCCCGATCCGATCCCTTCCCCCTTGCCGAATAGTAGGGGGCCCCTATATTCGGCAAGGGCTACTGGTTGTCTTCCTTACCTTCCCTTGCCGAATAGTAGGGCCCTTATAGATAGTAGGGAGGTAAGGGATAAAACGGGGGATTGATGCAGCATCGGATGCGCCATTATCCGGACCTTATAGACCGAGATTTGGATATGACCGTGAAGACCAGGTTGACTTATCCACCTAGCGGAACTCAACCCCAAGGGCCTCTGCATGCACCGGTGCAAAGGTTACCCACCCGGCTTCATTGGATTATTCGGAAGGTCCATAGAATAGTAGGGGGCCCCCTTGCCTTAAAATAGTAGGGTAGGGCGCCCTCAAAATTCTATGGCCCCCTACCCTACTATTTTAAGGCAAGGCAAGGCAATAATCTGCCCCCCGCATATAATATAGGCCTACAATAATATGCCCCTAAAATAGATTGTTGCTAGGCGGGCCTTTACCTTTCTAATAGGCCGGGGGTATGCAGGGGGTAGGGCTATAGAGTAAAGGGCAACCCTCCCTACTATTCTAAGGGCACCCCCGGCAAGGAGAATAATCTGCCTATAGCCTATAGCCTATAAAAAGAATGGGAGATTAGATTATTGCCCTTTTTTTCTATAATTGCGGGGCGGGGCGGGCCCTATCATTTTTTAGGGTGCTTTTTAACACCCTTCCTCATGAACCATAGGAACTACCTTTCAGCCTGAACTGCAGAATAGTAGGGGCCCCGATTGGTTGTGACTAGTTACCTGAACCCGTAGGGGCCCCAGGAGAATTCTAGTTGAGGCATCCCACCCCACCGACCATATATGCCTTAGGATGGAACTCCAACTATAGTGCCGGTGAATGCATGCATGCCCGCATTTTATATAGTTGGCGCCATAGAACTTATTGTAGGGCAAAAAAGAATCTGCCCTTTCAAATATAGGGGTAGGGGTAGGGGGACCGGTGGGAGGTACTTTGGATAGCTCGAGCCCTCCCATCGAGCCCATTATTTGAAGGCTGAACCCGGCCTACTATTCTAATGGCAAGTGCCGTAAGGTTACTCGCCCTTTAGATAGTAGGGCTCCAGCCAGCTAACAGAAAGAAACAAAGGATGATGAAACATGGCACGAGGAGATCTCTTCCGCCCGCATTTTATATAGTTGGCCCGCCATAGAACTTATTGTAGGGCCTATCTATACTTACTTGCTGCCTATAGAATAGTAGGGCCGGTTGGCCCTCCTTATTATAGTTGCTAGTTGACTTCCTGCCCGCTAAACGAACTGGAGCCCGGAGTCTATCTTCCCTTCCTACCGGATAGCCATATTCTATACGTAACATGCTGAACTGTCCTCTCACCCGGATAAGCTATAATATGCCCTGGCTTTGAATAGTAGGGGCCCTCTGCATGCACCACAACTAATCTACCGACCCCCTACGGGCTCCCTGCTGGTGCAGTTGGCTCCCCTACTATCTAAAGGGCTAGCAGGCCCCTTCAAATAGTAGGGCGGCAGGCTGATGCCCCCCTACTATTCTAAAGGCCCCTACTATTCTATGGGCCCTACTATTCTAAGGGCTAGGGCCCCTACTATTCAAAGCCAGGGGGACTAGAAAGGTTAGGGAAAAGTCGAAAGGTGGCCCTTTACCCGAGGGGAGGGGGCATGTTACGTATATAATCCGAGAAATAACGACATGGAAGAGAGGGATGGATGCCTACTATTCCCTCCCCCCTACCATTCTATAGGCGGAACTCTTTACAGCTTCAAAAAAGACTCCCTAGAATAATAGGTAGGAACCCCGGATCAAGCTTGCCCTATTATAGTAAAGGGCGGGCCCTACAATTCTATGGGGGCTTGGCTTCATCGGCAAGGTTAGCCCTTACCTTCCCCTTAGAATAGTAGGGCATTCAGTTAAGTGGCTAATGACCGAATGAAGGAAGGCTTGACTGGGGCTTAAGTAAGTAATAGCAGGAACAGATGGAAGCAGGGATACAGCTTCCCCGCATTCACCAGGAGGAATGACAGCTGTAGGAGGCGGGCTCACAACTACTATAAAGAAGCAAGCTTGTCGGGCGCCTGATAAATAATAGGGGGCCGCCCCCCCTTCATATTATTGTAGGGCGGCGGGTTCTTGGTCACGGATGGATGGCTTTCAAGCAGGGGCCGCTCTGCAGACCCAGCCGACCGGATTCACTGATGACCGAAAGAAGGGCAGGGACCTGGATGCTAATGAATGAAAGCAAGGGTTGGGACTCATGACTGAAACACGGGCTCTCCGGACGGATTCTTGGAATAATGGGAATAAAGCTTCGGCTACTGACTGGGGCTCATGAATCAAGAGTTCGGACCGTCTCGATTCCCCGAATGAAGCGGGAGGTCGGAGAGCAAGGAGATGGGGAATGAGCCATTAATCTTCTGTTTCCGGATCAAGCTTGGACTTTAGCCCCCGGTTGGGTGGGAGGCAATTATTATTGGGGGGGCAAGTTTTTCCTTTAATAGTTGTTGGGTGGGCTCCTACCCCTACTATTATAAGGTAAGGGCCCTACTATTATGAAAGGGCGGCATGAAAGCAAGCGGTTGTCCGGATGAGGGGGCGGGCCCTTATAATAGTAGGGGCCATTGGTTGTCCGGATGAAGCTTGGAATACCGGGCCCCCCCTTTCTAAGAAAAAGGGGGTAGGGTAGGGGCCTGCATTGGGTGGGAGATGAAGGCCCTTTTTTATATAGTTGGGCAACCCCCAACTATATTGCCACCTGCCTATGAATAGTAAGGGGCCCCGCTTACGGATGATAGTTGGGCATGTTACGTATATAATATTTCTCTATCTTGCCGGCTCCTCCCACCCACCCTACAATTCTATGGATGGCGTGTGTGGGGTTGGAACGCACTATAGTCCCACCCAACAACCCCGTCTCCTGCCAACTATATAAAAAAGGGCAAATAATAGGGCCATAGAATAGTAGGGGCCACCGCCATAGAATAGTAGGGGCCCCAACCTCTGCATGCCCTTTTTTCTATAATTGGGCGGGCTGGCACGCACCACTGCCATGTTACCTGCTATAATGACGGAAACTATAGTTCCTGCTGCCCCACACACGCCCCTACTATTCTAAAGGGGACGTTAGGCTCTAGGAAAGCTAGGGAAACTGCTTCTGACCTTGGAAAACTCCCCTACAATTATATGGCGGGAGGGCCTGCTGCTGTTGGATCTCGAGATGGTGAGGGATGCTGCCCTAGGGCATCTTCAAAAAGTGCTTTTTCCACTGTGGAATCTACTGAATCAAGGGCCCCTTTATATCATCGGCGGGGCTGGTGGGTGGCTTAGATGGGTACCTTCCGGTCCTGTACCTTAGAACGGTTTGTCTAGCTTCTGGCGTACCTTTTGGCTTTGGATTACTGGATCAAATTCTTCCGGCCCACCTTTAGGCCCCCACCTTTAGAATAAGGCCTAAAGGTGGGCCCGCGCTAGCGAGGCTCCCTTTGCTTCTGTCTTTATTGATAGTAGTGGTAGTGAGACCGGTTCCACTGCTGGTCGTACTACTGCTGGCGTTGGTGCTGACTAGACCGCGCTGATGGCCCGGGAGTCAAGGGCTAGAGTTGGTAAACAACTAGCGATGCGGCGAGAAAGGCCTGGCTCTGAATGGCGGCTATCGATCTCGAACTGGTTATGCACTTGGAGATGGAAGGAATGCCTTGCTCCTGCTGCTGCTCCTGCAATGGGTTCTGCTATCCCTGATTCACTCTGCTTGCTCTGGTGCTGGATATGCCCCTCAAATTCTATGGCTGCTCCGGATCTACTGGTATTTAATATTCTGCTTCCCCGTGCAGCCGAATATACTTGATGGTGCGTGCAGAGGGCTCCGACAATTCTAATGGGCTGGTGCGTGCAGAGGTATATTATCGTAGGGGTGGGGGGGCCGGCCCTTTACTATATAGGGGCCGTTTAGGGCATAATCATAAGAAGAATCACTGGCTAGATCAACTGCTACGGATGCTATTGGTAGCTTTGCTTATTCTCCCGTAGCTATCTCTGCAGGCTCTAGGACTGGAGAAGCTACTGATGGTTCTCTAGCTAGTGGTACCTCCGCCTATGTTCTAGTTACTGGATATCACTTGGGTAATCTCTGTATGCTACTGATGGCAACTATATAAAAAAGGGCGGCTATGGCTTTGGATCTGGAACTCTATATTCTATAAGCGGCTTCTCATCTTGGACTGGAACTAGCTATGATGCTCCTATCTCTGCGTACGGATCCGCCGCTGGGGGCTATGGGTACCCGGTGGTGGTTCTAGGCCCTTTTTTATATAATTGGGTGCTTTCGGTCCCATCAATTTATAGGGCAACCTTTGTTACTGATGCATTAGCCTTTGAATAATCCATCCGCTAGCGAGACGGTCTGGGTATGGATATGGATCTCAATCCACCATTTGCCCCCTACCCCCTCTCTATAAGTAAGGGTAAGGGCCATGCCCTTTTTTCTAGAATTGGCACAATTCTAGAAAAAAGGGCGACTATTCATGTTGTCCCTGTATGATCTACTAGTGCACCTGTCCCTGCCTCTGTTGCTTCTACTGAGAGAATATAGGGATCTGCTACTGGTGGATATGCTGCTACTGGTGGATATGCTGCTACTGGAGAAGCCCCTACAATTGATATAGGGTGTGGGGCCCCTACTATTCTATGTCTCTAGAGGGGGGGCCCTTTATAATATAGGGCATGGGGCGTTAGTTCGGATCTCCTGCGAATCCTATCTTTGCTATGTATGCTTATTCCCATGCCCATAGAATAGTAGGGGCCTTTAGAATAGTAGGGGTGCTTAAACCGGTGCTTCAGAACCGTAGGGCTTCCTCTGCTAGCTTTGCTACTTCTCTACTGAGCAAAAGGAACATAACGGGCGGGGTACACGACATTGATTCGAATTGTGCCCCCACCGGGTGGGAGGGCCCCGGCCCCGCATATAATATAGGGCGCCAGGCCCTACTATTATATGCGGGTGGCTCGAATTGTGTAGGGTGGTGCGTGCATAGGAAGATTGGCAATAATCTCCCAACCAATAATCGCCCCCATAGAATAGTAGGGGCCATGGGGGCCCGCCCGAGGGGGTAGGGTGACTGTTTCAATATCCAATAATAGAATAATAGGGCTCGATTCTATACGTAACATTAGGGGTGGGTGGGAGCCCTATTATTCTATTATTGTGAGTATACGTAACATGTCTCAAGGGGGTGGGCCCCTATCGGCCCGGGTGTGCCAGGGGGGTGGTGCAGGGGGGAGGAGATAGTTGTGGGCATGTTACGTAGAGATCAGTGACTATTCGCCCTTTTTTATATAGTTGCAGGCTTAGCAGATTAATGCCTACAATTCTATAGGGTGTGGGCCCCCCCAACTAATCTACCCGGCTAGCTCGATTCGCCGCCCGGCAGCATCATCACGCTGAACCCTACCATTTCTATAGGCCCCCTGCATCTATAATAAGTTGTAGGGGCCCTACAATTCTATGGGCAGGGATATAGTTATTTACTTAGGCCCCTACCCGGGCGGCTGGGGCCGGGCCCTACTATTTGAATGGGGTTATGAACTGAGTCATTTTCAAATATAGGGTAGGGGGTAGGGGCCCCGGGGTGGGAAACTATAGTTGCCCTCTGTTCGATACCGGTCTTTAGCAAGATATGATGTTAATAAGAGTGAGTCTTTCTCTGATCACGGGAGCCCTACTATTCTATGCCGAGAAAGAAAGAAGCAGTTTTCCATTCCAGCCCTACTATTCTAATGGGCACGGCCCTATAGATAGTAAGGGCAGTTCCTTTGAGCCAATCTGATCTTATATTCGGCCAACTGTGCCGCGCTTTCTCGCTTCAGGAAACATTTGGAAAGCCTTTAGAATAGTAGGGCCGCCCTATATTATAAAGGGGAAGTCTTCAGAGTTGGGGATTCAATCACTCTAGTTGCCATCCATCGCCCTATATTTGAAAGGGCATAATCGAATAAAGGTCAGCTTCTCTGGGTCTCCTTGCTCCTCCGGCCTGCCGTAGGGGATAGTAGGGGCCTGCTGCTAACCGCTTTCATTGCGGCGAGTTGATGTTAATAAGTAGAGAACAATCGAGATCCCTTTATAATATAGGGCAGGGGCGTAGTCCCAATACCGGCAAATAAGACCAGAGCGAAGGGGTTCAGTCGCAGCTTTGCATTCTTCCTTCCCGCCCCGCCGATGATATAAAGGGCAATTCCGGTTGGTGCTTCCCACCCCAACTATGGAGACAATTCGAGCCCTACTATTCTAAAGGTGCCGGATGAATTCAATGAGAATGAGATTGATCGCCCTGTAGGGCGGCACTCTCCCGCTCGTCCCTTAGAATAGTAGGGCGCTGGGGCCCAACTAAATAGTAGGGGCCTTGGCCCTGGAAGAGTTATGGCCCCTGCATAGAATAGTAGGGCTGGCGAATAGCTCCATAGCCCTACTATTCTAAGGGCCCCCACAACTATAGAAAAAAAGGGCAACGGCCCCCAATATATAAAGGGCCTCACCTACCCCTACTATTATAAGGGCAGCGAACTTCCCTACGGGGGGCCGGGCGGGTTAATGCCATTAGAAAAACATGCCCCCCTTTAGAACCCTACTATTATAAGGGGGGCCTCGGCCCCCCTTATAATAGTAGGGCCCTTAGAATAGTAGGGGCCCGGGGTGTTGAGATTAGGGATGACTCCTCCCACCCAAACTAACAACCGCCATAGAATTGATAGGGCCACCCTGACCACTCCGTACCTTACAACCCCCCTTACCCCCCTATAGATAAGTTGTAGGGCGATTGAACATTCGTTGTTCATTCTTGATCCCCGTAGGGCGATTGAACATTCGTTGTTCATTCTTGATCATGGGTTAGTTAGGTGACAATCCTTCATTCTTGATCATGGGTTATCATTCTTGATCATGTTCTTGATCATGGGTTATCATTCTTGATCATGGGTTAGTTAGGTGACAATCCTTCATTCTTGATTGGTCACAACCCCCCTATATTAGAAAGGGCGAACATTCCTTCATGGGAGGAGCATTCCACTATCTCAAGGTATCCCCCTTTCACTAGACTACTCAACCACAGTGAGGGTTGCTCCCTCTACTCAATCCACGCGCCCTACTGTCCGCGGCTGCTCATCTACGTTACATTCCTCCATTTCAAGGTATAGTATAGTTCAGTGTAGAGTAATGCCGCTCATAATTCTCCGTCCAGATCTGACTTGCCTATCTCTCCCCGTGCTCAGTACGGGTGGCCTAACAAGAACAATAAAAGTAGGGGGCCATAGAAGAATCTGTTTAGGGGGCCCTATAATTTGTTGGTAGGGTAGGGGAGGGTGGGCCTGGGAGGAGATTAGTTTAGGGGAGGTGGCCTAACAAAATGAAGGATCGGCGCTGACCTCACTTACGTCATATACCCGGGGTAGTGCAAAAGAGCTAGGGGGACCCTTACCCACCCATTTTGAGAGCTAGGGGGACCCTTAATGAAAAGGGGTGGGGGAAGGGCCCCTACTATTCTAAGGCGCCCCTACTATTCGGCAAGGGCGCCCTTTAGAATATAGGGGCGATTTCTGTGTGCCTTAGAATAGTAGGGCCCCTGGCGATTTCTGTGTGCCCTACGGCCGGCGGCGGGCGAGGGCGGTGGCGACCCTTGCTTGTTTCTTGCTTTCTATCTCGGACTCCTAATTTCTATCCCGGTGGGAGGCATGTGACGTATAGAAGCGTTGACTGCCCGAAAGTATGGATGACAATCTCTGCAACTCAGGATTCATCTATGCCTTCTGGAATCCTCGTCGGTAGTCTAACGGGCCCTTGCCGAATAGTAGGGCGGGATGTCCTTCTTTCTGTGCAGCTTTCTTCGAGTTCAGGGCACTCCACGAAGTCAGGGGAGAAGCCCTTACTATCAATAGGGAGTTGCCCAGCCGAACATTATCTGTGTGCTCCAGTTTCCCCACTGGGGCTGTGAAGTCAGAGCGACCGATGCCTGTGGTGGTGGAGGGGAAGCCATCCAGCTGGGCGGTAGGGGTGGCCTTTAGAATAGTAGGGCCCTGTGACTAAAGAATAGGGCCCCGCCCTGTAGGGCTAGGAAGTCTTAAGGCGAGGGTTCTCTTTAGAGCATAGAGGTATCGGTGATTTGTAGATAGGCATCAACCTTCACTCTAACTGAAGGACTAAAGAGACCAGCTTAGGGCCCATACCTTGAACAACCACAACATATAGCTACCCGGCATGTGACGTATAAATAGTGACGGAGAGGCCGCCATAGAACTATCCTCAAGGTTGGGGGTGAACCCCCTTTATAATAGTAGGGCCCCTTGCCGGGGTTGGCCCGAGTCAACTACATTTAGAAAAAAGGGCGCTCTATGGCTATTGAGAGATTACGTTTTCGGGACTCGAACCCACACCCCTTTCTTCTCTTATCGAGACCAAGGGCGCAACCTGCTAATCTGTAGACGCCCTATAAATTATAAGGGCCTTCCTTCCCGGCCGTAATTAAGAGGGCAACTATAGTTTCCCACCCATCTCTTATGTACGGATTAGCTACTGAACCCGTCACTTCTTCCGGGATACTCATTAGAATCGGATGCCTTAGAATAGTAGGGGGGGGCCCTTTAGATAGTAGGGGGCTGCTTATTGGAACGAATCTTGCCAGTGAACAGTCGCCCTACTATTCTATGGGGTGCCGCTAACCTTTCTTTCTCTCTCTCCCCAATAGGCCCTAAAGAAACAATAGGCAACTATAGTTTCCCACCCTTCAATTAATCGGGCGCCCATTGGGCACTCGACCACTACAGAGATTAACGGAGCGGCCTTTAGAATAGTAGGGCATTCGAAAGCTATCATGTTTGGCAAGGAATCTCGTTTCAGTTGAGGATCGGTCACTGTATTATAGAATTCTTAACAAACAACCAGTCTGAATTAAGGGTTCGTTTCTGCAGCAGCCCTTGCTTTAAGCATTGGATCAAGACCCCCGCCCGGATTATAGTAGGGCCATTTGATTCATAGTTGGGTGGGCCCTACTATTCTATGGGACATAGCTCTTTAAGGTCGGTCCTCTAGTTTCAATCATTTCGTTTGTTTGTTTGTTCGCAAGGCCTTTAGAATAGTAGGGCCAACTATATAAAAAAGGGCGAATAGTAGGGCATTCAGCCCTTTTTTATATAGTTGGGTTGGTCGACCTTGCCGAATAGTAGGGCATTCCGAGGCCGAAAGATGCGGAAGCTGCTCTTCTGCATGGGCCCTACTATTCGGCAAGGGATGACTTAATGTTCTCGAGATTTCGATGCTGCCCCGCGGGCACCCGCCCTACTATTCTATGGGGACCTGGCATGAATGGGATGCTTGGCCTTGCTTTGATGCATTGGTCTGCATGCAGAGTGATTCCATCCCTTCATCCTTTTATTCCGATCCGAACCAACTAAACTACCCTACCCTATATTAGCAACCGGCAGGCCCGCAACCGGGATGGAAAGCCGGCGATTTGGCGATTGCCATAGATGCCTACGGGCTCAACTATCTAAAAAAGGGCACCAATAATAGATAGAATAATAGGGCTCGATTCTATACGTAACATGCCTTAGGCACTAATCTACCAACTAGATCTAAAGGGGGCATGTTACGTATAGAATCGCCCCCTGCATGCCCTACTATCTATAAGGGCCCCTACCCCGGAACTATTGCTTTTCATTTCTCAGCCGCCTGGTTGAAACCGGGCCCCCCCCATGCCCAAAATGAATGCGGATGGAATGTGCCGTAAGTAAGTCAATAATGGATGGGGTTCGGGTCAAATAGGAACAACTGTCAAAGCCTCCCTCCATTCAGTTATAGCCGCGCCTGCCTGCATATCCGCTCAAATCGCTAATGGTTACTCACTATATTAGGTAGGGGTAATCTATCTCGAATGGATCGACTATCTGTGACGGCATAAGAAAGGTCAGAGTGGGTTCTTTTCTCCCCCTTCGCGAATAGTAGGGCGGTGAAGAGATAATTGGGTTCGCTGATGCTGACTGGTGTCAGCCCTTAAATGGCATTACAAAAGATCTGTTCCCGTCCTGTTGGTGGTAGTGTGGCTTGGTTCCTTCAATCTTGCAACAATCGATGCATTCCTTAGATTGTATTGTTCCCCGTCCTTTCCGGCTGGATCCGCGAATAGTAGGGCTTGGCTGTCAGCAGCACAGCAGTAGTTTCTGGCGCAGCATCCTCCTTTCAGCAGCAGTTCTGCTTGCCTTCCTTCATTATGCCCTCCAAGAACGCCATGGCATTCCGTCCGCTAGCTCTACAGAGTCGCCCATCGGGGGCCCACGGACTAAAGGATTAACTACTAGACTATGATATTAGATAGATAGAGAGGTCCGGATGGCCCTATTATCAGATTATTCCCCGCCCGGCCGGCCTGAATATTGGGGTGAGTTCCTGAGCTAAGACTCGGATTACTATCGATCGGATTCGGGCGACCGATGACTATATCTCTCTATCGCCTGCCTCCCGTTGCCCACTGCAGGGCCCCTACTATTGCCCCTTTTTTCTATCCCGGGGCAGGTGGGAAGCGGGCCCCTTATTCTAATAGTGGGGGCCATTGTTGAGTATCGGCATCCCAAACTTAGAATGGGTGATGGTCCTGGGATAGTTGGATCCATAGTTTGGAGTTTGGAGAGGCCCCCCCGGGAACGGCTAGTGTCGTCTTGCTGGCTCATATGACTGGTGAAGTGACCCAACTGCGTTGCGAATAGTAGGGGCGGGTTAGCCCTTTTATTCTATTATTGTCGATCATTAGAGTCGCTCATATGACTGGTGAACTGACCCCCCAGCCCCCCTTTATAATAGTAGGGCGGCGGGCGGGGCTAAAAAAAACTATGATATAGTGATCCGTGATCCCCCTACCATTCTTCTATAGGCGCAACCAAACAATAATAGAATAGTAGGGCCCCCTATATAAAAAAGGGCCCTTTCTAATAATGGGGATGGGGCCCCTACTATTTGAAGGGCCCCATCCCCATTATTAGAAAGGGCCCGGCGGGGGGGGGCGACTATGCCCCCCACCCAACCCCACAGGCGTATAGAATCAACGAATAGAGTCTAGCCGGGTAGGGGGATAAAATAGTAGGGGGTAGGGGGGGCCTTTCGCCTTTCCCCTGCAGGCCCCCTTTCATATTATTGTAGGGGTGTAAGGGCAGCTTATCCAGCAGCACCATCATTAGAACCAGTTGATCCACCAGCATAAAAGGCAGAGGTGGTTGCATATCCTTATCCAAATCAAAGTTCAGTTGTTGACCAATTATATAAAAAAAGGGCCAGTGCCTATAGATAGTAGGGGGCCAGTTCCTAAACTAACTAATTAGGGGTATGGGCAAATGAGCGCCTACCAGCGTATCTACATTAAGTGTGTTAATACCAGAGGAAGAGGTAGGAGAGGCGGAAGCTGAGGAACAAGAGCAAGTTGCGGAGGCAGAACTCTATTAGAGGTTGAGGCCCTACTATTCGCGAAGGGGCCCCTACTATTCTATGGGCAGATCCCCTGGCCCCGGGCGGGGGTAGGGGCAGTGCCTTCCCACTTACCTGTATTCAGGTCAGTGTGTTAACCTGTAGGAGATTCAGTTTTCGATCGAGACATTCATTGGAGTTCCAGGGCCAGCATTCCCGCTACCAATGACAAATTCGGATACAGATCCCCATTGTTTCTATAGGGCCTATAGAAACAATGGGGAATCATAAACAGTTGGCCGAGCAAAAGTAGTAGCAGATCCAGTTCGAGCATATCTAGATGCGAATCCTCCGGTTGAAGAGCTGGTTCAAGTTCCTACAGGTGTTCCAACATAAGCTTCTGTTACAAGAAGTAATGCCCCTTTCTAATATAGGGCAAGGGCATAGACACCACTGGAGGCATAGGAAAACACATCATAGTAAGTGAATTGAGTTCCAGTCCGGGGATTAAGAGCCAGTTGACCGAGTGAAAGCAACAAAAGCACTACCAAAGACAGCATGGGCGGGGGGTGAGCCCCTTTTTTCTATAATTGTATAAATCGGAAGAAAAAATGATTACGAAAAAATGATTACTATAACTAGCAGATATGCTAGCTTTCTAACTGTCAAAGTGTGGTCACCCGGATCTGCGAGGATATGGATTTGGAACAAAGCGAGGGCCCTACTATTCGGCAAGGGCGCCCTACTATTCTATGGGCTGGGATACTACTATGGAAGCTTATACCGATTTCGACCCGTAGCGTGAGCCTTAAAATAGTAGGGGCCGCCCGCCCTATTGGTGAGAAAGGGGCCGCCAATTATAGAAAAAAGGGGCGGGGGCATTTTTGTAGTTTGATATGGCAACTATATCGCCAAGGGGCCCATCGTTAGCGTAACATAAACATGCATTCTTATCATGGCGCTTACTTAAGTATAGTAGGGCAACCTAAAGGCCTAACTTTCAACTAGAATAAGGAGGGCAACCGGAACTCAGTGAGGGATGGCCTAATGGTCGAGGAGCCTCCGGATGGCCGATGGAGCAGTGAAGGCCCTGGGGCCCTTCAAATATAGGGGGCAGGCCGGCTTTCTCGACGTTTCTACCGGCCCGCCAGGGCGGGGGTGGAAGGAAGGGCGGCTCAACGGCATCAGGGAGTGAGCCCGTCCTCGATGTTCTTGAGAGCTCTCCCTCAACTAACAAGAGTGGGAGGAGCAGTTATAGCCCTCAACTAATCATAGCCCTAAACGAATCTGCCCTTTTTTATATAGTTGGCGGCATCAGGCCCTACTATTCTATGGGCCGCCTGACTGGTTCAGAGTGGGCCCTCAAATTCTATGGGGCGCCCGACCCGATTTTATGAATATAAAGGGCAAAAGTCTAGGTGGTCCCAACGAATGATCCTAATGAGCCCCCTTCAAATAGTAGGGCAAGTGCCCGCCCCTAAGGGGAAAATCCGGATCCAGAGTGAGTTCAATAGTCAACATCGGAGCCAGATAGAGAGCCAATGCAAGGAGCCCTATATTGTAAAGGCCAGCGGAAGTAAAGGTATAGCAAATTGACCGAGTCTTTGACCTAGAACCTACACCCGTGCCCTACTATTCTTAAGGGGGCGGGGCAATTATATAAAAAAAGGGCGAGAAGCGCGCCGAACCAGTTTCAAATCCTCCAGTCCTACTTTTATTTCCTTTCCTCCCTCTCTGTCCGTTCTACGTCTTACTTTTAGACTGAAACTGCCTTACTGTGCTTTCGCTGTCTGCCTTCCCTGCCCCTACTATTCTAAAGGCCTGATCTGCCCGCTCTAGTTTAGTTTCCCCCTTCCTTACTTGCCCTTCCCTATGGTCCCGGACCAACGATTGATAGGTTCATGCCAGCTACCTTAACTATCGAGCGGGAGGGGTCATGCGCTTAGCCCGCTGCCATCCAGTAAACCTCAATATGTAAACCAGCCCTACTATTATAAAGGCATGCCCACCGACCTAGCTTTCTTTAACCCACGATCTATGATTGGTGCACTGGGCTACTAAAGAACCTTAAGATTCCCTACTATTCTAAGGGGCCCTACTATTCTAAAGGGTGCAAGGTTGGGCGGCAGAATAACGGCTATGGGAGTATCCTATGTGCCTTCTTCTTCGAGAGACTCCCAGGGCCCGAGTCGACATGCTACCACCGTCACCGAGGGAGCCTCGGATGATTAGGTGGACAGACCTACTATACAGGCTAGGAGGAGGACCTCAGACCCACCATTTTGATGAGGGGTTCTTTGGATGGTGGACCCAGCAGATGATAGGCATTGATGACTATGCCTACAGCGGCATGGATTTCCGTGGAGACTCAGATATGGCCGGATCCACTGTCTATCCCGCCTCTTATGCTGATAGTGGGCCAATGAATGAGGTCAGCTGCACCTGTCACTATATCTGCTACTTTTGTTCGCGGGCGCCTTAGAATAGTAGGGCGCGCGGGATGGAAGTCGCGTGCGTGCGTAAGTATGTCATGATCCTTTCCTGTGGATACAGTTGCTACCACTCAATTGAGGGCTCCCCCGCCCGGGGCCCTACTATTCTATGCCTCATATCTCACTTTTTAGACCTTCTATTTAACCTTTTACAGCTGAGGCCATGGCCCTGCCCCCTTATAGATAGTAGGGCACCACGAACAGGAAGCCCTATCAATTGAAAGGGGGGCCCACAACCAGCAAACCCCTCCCCCTGACAGCAGGGTGGCAAGCGTCATAACTTCATTTCCACTCTGCGACACTCTCTTTTCCACGGCAGATAGGTAGATAGGCAGACAACTTATTGATTGAAACCGGAAACCTTTGAATTATTAAAGGTAAACCCATGGTGCACCGTGAACTTCCTTTGCAGCGAGCGAACCCCTACTATTCTATGGGCCTACTCCCTACTACATAGACAGGGTAGCCCTACTATTCTAAAGGGCAAAATGGCCTACTAGCAAGCACCATGAATTAAGTCGAAAGACCCTACTCAGCTCACCCAGGCAACCCCCCCACAGTAGGTGGTCAAGCCCCAGCTGCCTCAAATATTGAGCCTTTTTTGACCCCTTCCGCCTCTTTTCAAAAAGTGGGCCCCACCACCAGCATCATCATCAGCAGCATCATACCACCCACCAGCAGCATCAAAGGCGGCAGCAGCATCAGCAGCAGCCGAAGTGCACCGGACTATTCATTAGAAGTAATACCGATTGCTTGGGGTGACCGACCAACTATTCCTAATCAGTTATGATCCGAAGGAACCCCCTACTCTTCTAAGAGGCCGGGGGAATATCTATCTGCACACTCTCCTCCGTGCCCTACTATCTATAGGCCCCTTTTCAGCCCCATATAGATTTTTTGACCGGGGTGCATATCATATTTAGGGTAGGGCCCCGGCTATTATAAAGGGCGCCCATTAGAATAGTAGGGGCCATATCGTAAAGCACACTCTCCCTGCAATGCCCTTGCCCCATATAGTAGGGTTGGTTTACCCCGAATACCAAGCTCGTATCCTCGCTTCGTAGAATTAATAATCAATACGCCACCTCCCCCCTACTATTAAAGGGGCCCTTTTTTATATAGTTGGCTATGCACCACTCACTATAGGGCTCCCTTTGGATCCGGCCTCCCACCCATGTTACGTATAGAATAAACTATCTTCCCTTCGCCAATAGAGAGAAAGGCTCTCCCCGCGGGCCTATGTTTAAAGAAACGCGAAGGTTCGGTAGGGAGGGGCAGATTCTATACGTAACATGCCCCCTCCCCTCTATTATATGCGGGTAAAGGGTTCCCTCCCACCCGCCTAAAGAAACAATAGGCCTTCCTTACCTTCATTTCATTCAGCCCTTTTTTATATAGTTGGCCCGGTTGCCCTCAAATTCTATGGCCTTCCTGCCCTACAATTCTATGGACGAGTTAACGGGTAGGCATGGTTGTCCAGCTCTAACCGGGTCCCGAGAAAATGAGGTCTCTAGTTTGGCTGGATAGGGATAGCTAGATTTCAAGGTGGGTTTCATTCAAGGTGGAAGGCAGGTGTTAACATAGCGCCTCGCCCTTCAAATAGTAGGGGGCGCCTACCCCCTACCCCCTACCCTACCCTACCCTACCCTACCCTACCCTATATTTGAAGGGGAAGGGCCCTTTATATCATCGGCGGAAGGGCCCTTTATATCATCGGCGGAAGGGCCCTTTATATCATCGGCGGAAGGGCCCTACCCCGGCCCCGGCCCCTACCCTACCCTACCCTATATTAGAAAGGGGAAAGGGGAAAGGGCCCTTTTTATATAGTTGGGGGAAAGGGCCCTTTTTTCTATAGTTGGCCCGGGGGCCCCATTCTAATATAGGGAGTTCCCTTTTTTTATACCCTTAGAAAGTTCCCTACAACTTATTATAAGGGGGGTAAGGGCCCCGGCCCCGGCCCCTACCCTACCCTACCCTATATTAGAAAGGGGAAAGGGGAAAGGGCCCTTTTTATATAGTTGGGGGAAAGGGCCCTTTTTTCTATAGTTGGCCCGGCAGCCCCAACTAAATAGTAGGGGCAGTTTATTCAGTTGGTTCAGCAGCATGAGTATAAGGAGCATGAGCCCTACTATTATAAAGGGGGGCACCAGCAGGCTTTGCACCTGGTCTTTACCCACCGGGCCCTACAGGCACCTGGATTTGATCTTTTTTGACGCCCTACTATTATAAAGGCACCAGCACTAGCAACAGTAGATGAAGCAGTTCCAGAAGCAAAAGTCAAGATAGAGCCAGTTTACCCGGTAGCTACAGCTTCACCAATTGTAGAGGTCTAAGTGGAGATAAAGGAATCTCCACTGATACCTTATATAGTCGTTATGGGTGGATACTTACAATTATAGGGTAAACCCATAAACTTAGCCCAATATAGTAAAGGGCCTCTGATCAAACGATTTTGCACTATTATTGATAGGATAACCATCATAGGTAATATCCTATTGGTTATTATGGTGGTAGTAATCGGGCCTAGAACCAGCCCTACTATTCTATGGGCAAAATAGGTATAACCTCTTCTACTGCTTCCTCTGATGCTACCTTTGCTTTCGCGACGTTGATTGTGGGTTGGATCTTAACGCGTACTTTGACCAAAAAAGCTGATACCTTAGCTGCTGGGTGCCCTACTATCTATAGGCCTGCTTGCTTTTATGCAATTGACTCCTCTGCGGGCTATGGATATGGATATGGATCTGCTGGAACCGGGTAACCTACGCCTGCCTCCACCCCGGCTACTTACAAATATGATGTTGCTTCTCCCCTGTAGGGCCGGGCCTCTGCCCCATAGAATAGTAGGGGTGCTTGGGCCCTACTATTCTAAAGGGCAGCTTGCTCTGATGCTGATGAAACTGAAACTTGTGTCGCCGGCGATAAAGACGTATACCTTTGCTCCAACTATTGCTTTAAACTGTCACTTAGCCCACTTGGTCAACTACATCTGCCTATCAAATTTGAGGGCCCCTGGTGTCTCCACTGGGTGGTCTGGGTCACTACCATAAAGTAGAACGATAGATGGACATGGGGGTGAAACGGGAATTCAGGGGCGCACACAATCGAATGAAGACCAAAGAGAACCGCCCCTATTATTCTATGGGCGGCCCTACTATTCTATTATTGCCTACTATTCTAATAATTGTCGAAAACCATCATCGTTAGCTCGCGCCACGGGGCCCTCGCTGCGCCCCTTTATAATAGTAGGGGCCCCTATATTATAAAGGGCCGGGTCCGCAGCACGCCCTATTATTATAAAGGGCCGTAGCAGGCTAAGCCCTACTAGCAGTTATAACCGTTGCCCTTTAGATAGTAGGGGGCTAAGAAACCCTAATCAGAGCCTTCACCGCCCTCTATCTATATGGGCAGGTGGTCTATAGACCCTAGCAGCCCGAACCGTGCGAACAGCTCGAACAGCATCGCGCCCTTAGAATAGTAGGGCCCGAACCGCTCGATCAGCATCTCGCCCCTAGAATTTTATGGCAGTCACAGGATGAGGATCTCTAGCCACCGCCATAAAGAGAAGCAGCGGGATACCGAGCCGGGAAAACGTAAGCAGAGCCGCGCCGCCTAATAATGGCTTTCAGCTTAGGTTCAACGCTAATACCTACAGTTGCGGAGTATCCATCGATCAAGTAGGCGCTTCAAACCCTCCCGGTATACTCAGTAGTAGCGGCCGGCAAACGCTCCAGCGTCAGCACTTGGCCTATACAACATGGGCTGTCAACAATAAATATCAGGCTGAGGAACGCTAGAACCAGCCACTTCAGAATATGCCGCCACTTGCTCTGCCGGGCAGCTCCAGTGGCGGATTGGATCTCTTATCGCTTGTACGTGACAGTCTCCTTTGGATTCGAGAGACCTACTCTGATGGCATTTGGGTTGCAGCTTGCATTACCGCTGCTGGAGGTACCGATGCTGATGTCGCTGGAGGAGAAGGTGCTGAACCGGCGCTGCGAGAAAGCAGGAGTGGGATCCAGCAGGCCTTTCTAATCTGAGATTTCTCCCCGCTGCTGCTGCTGATGACACCGGGAGCAATCGGCGATTAAGTTATTGAGGATGAGTGCCTATAGATAGTAGGGCTCTCGGATCCCGGCTCCCCATTCATATAGTTTATGCCTGAGGCCCTACAATAATATGAAGGGGGGCATTCGGGCAGAGGGAATAGACCTAGGCACAGGTAGACGCACCGGCTAACTGGATAGAGGGATGCAAGAAACGGCTACACTGATGGTATACATCAGGTAGGGTGGGTGGGTTCCAGACACTTCCGAACGCCCGCCTTCTCTATTCATTGAAGGAGGGATAGATTGGAACTTTTCACCGGGAAGAGGAATGCAATAAGGGAGCTGAAGGGATGGATTAGGCAGCTCCTCCTTATCGAGACCTTCCACTACTGACTGGGGGGCCCCCCTAACCACTAAGGGAACCTACCCACACCAACCCCCCAAGCAACTAGATCGAAACCCGCCTACCCCGGCCCATAGAATTTGAGGGCAATCGATAGTGGGCATATCAGTAACTGGGAATGGGGCTAAAGGAAGTCCACCTTCCGTTCAAGATTCCCCCGGATATGATTGGATTGAAGAGACGGATGATTGCCCATCCATGGAGGAGAAGGCGCGATACCCCTCCCATTCATTATCGAGAAGTCGGGAGTTCTAGAGGAGGAGACTTTGTGATCGATATAGATGCGGTCGAATCGGGCTCGAAGCATAGCTGTTGACGCGAGGCGGCTACCTGTCCGGTTATCGGTTATCGGCAGGTCACATACTACGGGGAAAACAGGAGTATGGCGGTTCGCCCGCCCGCCCCAATAATAGAATAGTAGGGGCCCGGTAGTCGGTAGAGAACTATTCAACTATATGGGGGGGGGTGGGGGGTTATATTGGGGGTGGGGGGCATAGTTATGAACGGATTAATGCCCTACAATTCTATAGGGTGTGGGGTTGGAACTATAGTTTCCCTCCCACCCATAGTAATTAACCCTACTATTCTATGGGCCCTACTATTCTATGGGCCCGTGAGGATTCCCCTACTATTCTAAGGGGGCCCCTACTATTCTAAGGTAGCGGCAACCCCCGCCCCTACTATTTAGAGGCTTGCCCTACGGCTACCGGCATCTTGTTTGTGTAGAATAGTAGGGCACTTTTGCCTTAGAATAGTAGGGCCCTTTAGAATAGTAGGGCGTAGCGAATAAACAAATAGCGAGCCCGCCCCCTATAGAATTGTAGGGCCCTTTAAAATTGATCCGAGTATCGAAGAGTGATGCATAATGACAGAACCAATCATATTACGTCTATAATAGACTGTGGAGCCCTACTATTATATGCGGGGGGGCCAACTATATAAAAAAGGGCTCTGATCCTCCATTTCGATAATTAGAAGCTTTAGAAGCCCCTACTATTCTAAAGGGCCCTACGGCGAAGGGAATCTTCTCGTTCTATATCTACGGGCTTAGTAAACAACTTGGGAGTTCTGCATCCCTAGCCATAGAATAGTAGGGGCCCCCCCGCATATAATAGCCGGGCCCCCTATATAAAATGCGGGGCGGGGGCCCCCTATATAAAATGCGGGCCCTTTCCCCCAACTATATAAAAAGGGCCCCCTATATAAAATGCGGGCCCCCCCCTTTTTTATATAGGGAAAATGCGGGCCCCCCCCTTTTTTATATAGGGAAAATGCGGGCCCTTTCTAATATAGGGTAGGGTAGGGTAGGGGCCGGGGCCGGGGTAGGGGTAGGGGTAGGGCTCGGTAAACTGCCTATGTCTCTATTATCTACGTAATAGGTCTCGCCCTACCATTTCTATAGGCGACTGGTTCAACAACTAGCTAAGCTGCTGGATAAACTGATGGTGGCCCTTTTTTCTATAATTTAATTGCCTGGCCATAGTAGGGCCCTTTTTTCTATAGGGCAGTTCCTACACAACCAAACTATTCTAGCTGCGGGCCCCTTTAGATGGTAGGGCTGCCCCGTAGGGCCCTTTATAATATAGGGGCCCCTACTTATCTATAGGCAACTGGATCCACTATATAAGATGCTACCCATGCCTTAGATGCTGTTGCCCTATAGAGAGTGGGGGACCTGGAACTGGGTATGGATTCGATCTCGACGATCTGGTGAATCTACTGGTGCTTTATCTGCTTAGTCAACTGATGGTAGTGCTCCTGATGTTGGTACTGGACCTGGAACAGCTGCTGGACCAACTTAATCAACAGGATCTACTGCTACCCTTGCTTATGAAACAACTAGCTTCGCTGCTGGTAGATATGCGCAATAGGTATGCTGCTGCTCCTGCCAACTATATAAAAAAGGGCTTTGCTACTGATGCTTATAATGCTACTGTTACTGGTGCCCTACTATTCTAAAGGGGCAAATGCAATAGGTGCTGCTTCTTTGACTGGATCAAGGTATACATCAGACTATGCTATTGCTGGTGCTGGCCCTACTATTCTAAGGGGATATGCTGCTACTGGTGTTGGATCTTTATGTGCTGCCTTTGGATCTGGATCTTTGGCCGGAGAATATGAAACTGGTACAGAGGCTGCTGATGGATATGCCCTTTAGAATAGTAGGGGCTCTGCTACCCTTGCTTATAGATATGCTTATGCCTATGTCGCTAGCTTTGCTACTGGTGCCCCATTAGAATTGTAGGGCACTTGCTTCAACTTCTGACTCTACATCTGCTGTAGCTGGTAGTGGGTAAGCCCCTACTATCTATAGGCCGCCCTTTATAATAGTAGGGGTGGTGGTGCCCCTTAGAATAGTAGGGCGTGTGCGGTGGCCTTAGAATAGTAGGGCAACTGGATCAATAGGTTAAACAGGTGCGTGCTTCAACAAGGTAAACTAGCTCTGATGCTGCTGTTGGCTTAGTCTTTGCCTATGCTCTAGCCCTTAGAATAGTAGGGCCTCCTATGCCCGTGCCCTTATAATAGTAGGGGCTGCCTTTGCCTTTGCTTATGCTCCATCCACTAGAAAAGGTAGGGCTGGATCAACGTATGCTTCAACGTGTGCTTAATCTACTGCTGCTTATGAAAAAACAGGATCTGCTGGTCCGCTGCTTCCCTTTAGAATAGTAGGGCCCTTTATAATATAGGGCAACAGCCTAATCACTTGCTTAATCTACTGGTGCGCTTCTGTTGCTGGATCACGAGCATCTGAATCATGACCACGCCCCTACAATTCTAATGGGCATAATCTGGATCACGATATCTGCTTGAAGGTATGCTGCTTCTACTGGTGGCGCCTTCACTAATCCATCCTTCCCCTACTATTCTAAAGGGGTGGTCAAATCATACATTCTGAGGTCCGGTTTTTTCCTCCTAGTGAGCCCCTTTAGAATAGTAGGGCCCTTTATAATATAGGGGCGCTTTCACACAATAACTAGCAGAACAATGAGACTATCAATTTTCTATAATATCCAGTCATCTCCTCTCTTCACATCCGTAGCACTGAATCATGACCTGAAACACATGGCGGCAGGTTGGGAATGACTGCCACCCACTTCTTGAAAGCCGGATCTACTATCACTCCATCTCTGGAATTAATATAAGCGCTGATAGCCTATATATTCGATGGGCAAAAGTTGCAAACAAACATGCCCCATAGAATAGTAGGGGGGCCCTACCGATATAAGGGAGGTCTGCACCTTCCAAACATCAACCCTAGCACTTGGATGTTATCCCTCAATGATCCATATAAGCGCCCTACTCTTATAAGGCCCTTATAAGAGTAGGGCGATTTATAGGACGGCACTATCCGCCATAATCCTTGAACCAATAAAGCTGGGCATTCTTCGATCCAAAAGGCATCACATTAGGAACTCCGAGAAAAGATCCCCATTCTGTGGTGAAGGTAGTCTTAGGTCTGTCTCCCCCAGCTATCTCGACTGGGTGATATCCAGAGAAGCCATCTGTCAACGAGTACACTTCCCTTCCTGCTACACTCTCCAGGATGTCTCCAGTGAATGGTGTAGGGAAGGGATCATGATCACAGGCTTTATTCAACTCCCCTGCATGCCATTCCTGCTCATCGGGGTCCACACTTGAAATTCTGATCTCTCCTGTCTCTCTATTTCGGCACTGGGCTCATCCATTCAGAATTCTCAACTGGGGCCCGGGCAGGGCCCTTTTTTATATAGTTGGGCCTGCCTTTAACATTTTCTCTATTCCTTGCTTCATCCCAATTATAGAAAAAAGGGCGACATTTGGATTTAATCTGTAGGGCCGCCGTAGGGCCCTTTAGAATAGTAGGGGCATCAGGCTCCAACCCAATATGCATTACTCTTGCTTCTTGCTCAATCCCGGCACCCAGAGAGATATATAGGGCGTCACGTCAGAAGGGTCTTGATATTCTACCAGCAATTCAGCCCCTACTATCTATAGGGCGTTTACTTCCCCCCCACTCCAATAACCCCCGATCTTTGCAATCCTTATCCTCTGTTCCAATGCCCTTTATTCGGGGTTGCCTCCCCGATCCTGATTCAGAGGTTCCTGATAGATCCTATTTTCCCTTCGATTGGAATCAATGACTTCCCTCTCTCCCGGGCCCTACGGGCCACATGCAAATTTGAGAGTATCTCCCTCAGGAACTTCATTCATTTTAGTCCTGTAATGAAAGATGGCCCATAAGGGGGGCTTTTATTTCCTGAGAAACAGGTATGTGGATTCTTCCGGGATACTATCTCCCAATCCTTTGCCTCTCCTTCCTTTCCAGAGCTCCCAATATTCTTGCCGCTTCATAATCCATGAAAAGGAACCTAACTCCTAGTGCCTGTTGTATCATTGGATTGGGCCCTACTATTCTAAAGGGGGGCGTCAGATATGAAGAAAATCCTTGGTGAGCTATTTTGATCTCTTAAATCAATTCATTCTCCACTCACCCCTTCATCGGCAATAGGTCGATTCCTGCACAACCAGCAAATTTCCATGTTCTTTTGGCGGATGACGATAGATACGTCAATACGTAGACAACGATAAAAGTTCGACCTCTCCATAGAATAGTAGGGCCCTTATAATAGTAGGGTGCACCGGCAGGGTATAAAAAAAAGGGCCCTTAGCCAATAATCTTAAAGGGGGGGGCCCGCCGGGGCCTCCTTCAACTTGGAAATGATGGTTCCATACCGGCCCCTTCTCACACCATTAAGTATCCCGTTTTAAGCTCTGATTCTTTTCACGCCTAATTTAGCCCTATTATTTGAAAGGCCGGTGAATCGCTGCCCTTTATAATATAGGGGTGGGGTTATAGTCTATAGCTAATAGGATTGGCCTTAGAATAGTAGGGCCCTCTGCATGCAGAGTATCATATGGTTTAGAGCCGGTCCAATAACGGGACTCTTTCCAATAACTATGGCACTATTTTTGAATAGAAGCCCCGTAGGGCAAATGAAGAGATTTCTTAGTTTCATTAACTGTACCGGCCCCGGTCGATAAAGAGGAATCACTCTCCCGGAGTACCTACGGCGCTTTTCTTCCAGGTTAGGTGCGGGGGGCAAGCGGTCGGAAAGTTCGTTGGTAAGGCGCCGCTCTCTCTGGTTCAGCGTCATTCCGCGGCTATATGGAAAATGGAAAAAACGATTCTTCCCCGGGCGTGAATCGAGGTAGTTGCGGTGACTCAATCCCCTTTCCTCACCGCATAGGCCTTATAATAGTAGGGCGATTTGACTATCGATGGGGGGAGAGGGGTCGAAGTGGACACCCACCACATTCTATAGAAAGAGAGCATAGCGTTATTCCTTATCATAAGGGTTTAGAATCCGATGCGAGATCGAAACCCCGGATCTCTTACTAGAGATTAGATCTACCCAATCTCAGTCCCAATCGCTAGTGAGGTGAGTGATCCCGCCACTTCGATCCGTACGTTTCAACCCCTTTACTATAATAGGGCCCGGCCGCCCAATCCAATCTCACTTCTGAGAACCAATCTCATAGATGTGGTTCATAGTCAACAAAGAGGAATCAGTCCTTCAAATCTCTGTGTGCCCTACTATTATAAAGGGCCCCCCCTACCCCCTACTATTGCCCTTTATATCATCGGCGGCCCTTTTTGATAGTTTTGCCAGTGGTGAACCTCTCTTCCCATTGATCGTTACCCCTTTAACATGAAAAGATGATTTGCTAATCACTAATGGATAGAAGGCTCCGGTTATCCCAACTATATAAAAAAGGCGCCGGGCCTGAAATCTACGGAACAACTCCATATCCAATTCTCGGGCCGGGGGCCCTACTATAGATAGGCCGGCCTATCTATAGTAGGGGACTCGGGATCACCATTCATTTCTAGCAGGACTCGATGCGGGACGAATTCTATAGATATGATCTCCCCTTTAGAATAGTAGGGCCCAGAAGAAAGAAACCGGTGGCATTATGACACAACCTCTCCTCTATTGCTGGCATCGGTTTGACAGAGGTGGCCCGTAGGGCGAAGATCCAATCCAGGTGTACAAACTAATAGATTGGGTAGAAATCTATAGTGTGGAGTGAACGCCCCTATCGCCGATCCAGTAACTAGAGGGTCTCGACCGATAGGATTCTATCTCCCCTCTCCCTATCGGTGGAGTGCCCAAATGCTGCTATCTCCCCAAAGCATGCATCGTTCAACCATCATACGTCATATTCATCGATGCTTCTAGCTAGTACGATTCCCGATGCCCTACTATTCTATGGGCCCTACTATTCTATGGGCATGCATCGAATTATTCAATAAAGCATGCTCCGCCGTAGGGCATCGATTTCTCCCTGGGGGGAAGGAGGTCGAGGGCCTAGAATCAATGTCCTGAAGCGAGTGATAAGGCAGCGAGTCGGCACGCACCATAAATGTCGTCCGTCAGAGGCAGGTGGTTGCCCACTATTGAAAGGGCCCCTATATTAGAAAGGGCAATGACGTCGTGATTCTTTCCGCCATTCAACCTGCCAACGATAGAGATATATTCAGACAGAGCCTATAGATAGTAGGGCTGCAGATCTCCCCTTACTTATTTCTATATAGGATTGGGCAGAATCCAAACTACTGGGCAACGATCGCATAGAGAACAAGGTCGATCACATCATAATAGGGATCGAGGGATGCCTGCCGGAAGAAACCGATCGCATAGCTTGCCCTTTCCCCTTTCTAATATAGGGTAGGGGGGATCACATAGCGGGATCACATAATCACTTTTCTAGTCAAGTCCCCGCTCTCCCTCGACTTACTTGAAAAGTCAAGCGTCTAAACCTTCCCACTCCTTCTCACTATCAAAGGTGGGTGCCCTACTATTATAAAGGCCATTCGATCCACTGCGACCCTTTAGAATGGTAGGGCCCTTTAAATAATAGGGGCATGGATAGAAGTCTTATATACGTAATAAAGTAAGGCCTCGCGAATAGTAGGGCATTCGGTGCGCCCTACTGTGAGTCAAACCGGTATTTCCTCTTACTATAAATAGAGAAACTATATCCGCTCCCCCCCTTACTATTTATAGAAAGCTGGCCAATCCCCCTTATGAAATAATAGACATGAGTTGCTTCCGGGCGGGTGAGTCTATTCTACAGCCCCTCCCCACCCCAGCCAACATCTATTGAACTCGCCTACCATGAATCAGTCAATAGATAGTTCCAAAACTAATAATTGGGCCCTATATTATAAAGGGCCGCCCCTACTATCTATAGGCCCCGCAGCAATTATGATTGCCCTTTTTTATATATGCGGACGGACCTATTCTAGTGAGAGGCAATAGGGAGAGGTAGAGAAGCGTAAACCCCGCTTCTAATGAATGCCCTACGGGGCCCCGGCCTCTTATTATGACTGAAAAGTGGGAGGGATAAAAAGGAGTAAGCTCTTTCAATAGTAGGGCCCCCCCCGCATATAATAGCCGGGCCCCCTATATAAAATGCGGGCCCCCTTCGCCCCTATATAAAATGCGGGCCCCCTATATAAAATGCGGGCCCCCCCCTTTTTTATATAGTAGGGCCCCCTATATAAAATGCGGGCCCCCCCCTTTTTTATATAGGGAAAATGCGGGCCCCCTATATAAAATGCGGGGCGGGGCGGGGCGGGGCGGGGCGGGGCGGGGCGGGGCGGGGCGGGGCGGGGCGGGGGCCCCCTATATAAAATGCGGGCCCTGCCGGGGCCGGGGCCGGGGCCGGGGCCGGGGCCGGGGTAGGGCCCTTGCCGAATAGGGCGGGGTAGGGCCCATTATTAGTGCCGGGGGGGGCCGGGCCCTTACTAAATAATAGTAGGGGAGCCAACCTAGATATATTGGGCGGCACTCCATACCCTATAGTAGGTTAGTTCTGCCATGCCCGTACTGCATTGATTCCGCTGCCCATAGAATAGTAGGGGGTGCCTCTTATCATATATGTGCTGCCTCTCATTACATAGCCCTTTATAATAGTAGGGGAGGTTACTAACACGCAAGCTTGATTCCCGCCTGCAGCTAACTAGATCCAGGGAGCTATAGTTCGCCCCTGGATCTAGTTAGCCGTAGCGCACTGCTCTTTATGAGTAAGGGGGGAAGCAATAATAATGACGCCCTTACCCGGCGCCCTCAAATTCTATGGCTATGAGCCCTACAATTCTATGGGGCGGGGTTGGAACATATATCTCTTGGTAAAGCAGGCCCTATATTATAAAGGGCCTTTATAATATAGGGCATCGCGGCTATCTCTCATACCCACCTTCAAGTTTTGAATAGGTGGGAATGCCGGGAGCCCCCCACCTTTGTTTGAATGGGCGCCTGCTGCTCCGGTTGCCGGGGGGTTAGCGTTCCATGGTGTGGAAGGAATCACGCACGCCTATAGAATAGTAGGGCACCCCCGATAGAACCATAGTAAGGCCTATAAGTAATGACAGAATTGGATCAATTAGTTCGCCGCCCCCTACTATTATAAGGGGGCCCAGCCGGCCCACCTTAAAAAAGAAAGAAGCGATTTCAGCAGTCCGTAGATAGTTCCGCAGTCAGTCGTAGAACCTATAGCTTGTCTAGGGACTACTAGGCCCCCTACGGCGGGTAGGACCGCAACAATAATAAGCCGCCTTATTTCTATAGAACAGGCCCCCCCTTTATAATAGTAGGGCCGCCTGCCCGCCTTCGGCCCCACTCAACGCGGACTATAAAGATTGATTCTAAATCATAAGCCAAACATGAACACTTCCAGCCATAACCCAGATATGGATGACCACACATGTACCTAGTAGGACTACCGAACTCCCATACCGCCCTTGCCATACAGACCCACTTATCAGACCTATAGCCCACAGGAGCATCGAAGATAGAATAACAGCCGGGGCTCATCATACAATCACAAGGGCTAACACCAAACAGGCCCTTTATAATAGTAGGCACAATGCCTTATAATAGTAGGGCAAGGCCACCAGCCTAGGGCTAGACACTGATAACCATATAAACAGACGCGTAGAGCTGCACCTGTCCTCCAGCAGTAACACTACGGAGCTTCGGTCCACGGGCTTCAGGGCTCGATCCACGCATCGCGAACGGGTTTTTTTTGTCATACTATTGGCCTAACCCATGCTACAAGCCAACCTTACCATAGTTCTTTCTAGGGCCCCCCCTTACTATCTATAGGCATGAGAAAGATAGTAGGAAGCTATTATCAATCGCCCTGCTTAGCCCTACTATCTATAAGGGCGATAATGCCTGTGTTTTTCTATAGTGCCTACTCCTTATAAGCTAGTGCCAGGTAGTTATTATGGTTTGATGGCTGATGGCTAGGATAGGATTGGTATTCTTAGTTCCGGATATAGAGGTATTCTATTGACTGGCTAGGGGAGAGAATAGCGCTAGTCCCCTATTATGGGGGCGGGCTTCTTTAAGATACATTTAAGATACGCTTATTCTATTGGTTAAGGTTAAGCCTGCCTTATTATCTCTTAAGCCGCCCATTTAATGAATTTGAAGCCCAACTACTATGGTATCTGGAAGTGCCTGCCGGGAGGCCCTACTATTCTATGGGCGGGCCCCTACTATTCTATGGCCCCTACTATTCGGCAAGGGCGATAATTGTGCAATGTTTCTACGTAGATGATATAGGTCCGGGGGTGCGAGCCAATGAGAATGAAAGGGTCGTCCCCTTTTGTGTCATTCCTAATCACATCATCCCTTTATTCGCCCCGGTCGATAAAGAGCCCGAGATATAGTTGTCTCTCTCATCTTGGTTTTGCCCCTTACTATCTATAGGCCCTATAGATAGTAAGGCGTTTCTCCCGTCATCTCAGATTTTGGTCCCTTTTCGTCTCATCCTTATCTGTATAATAATAAACCCCAAAAGGCCCCTATCTATATATATATATATCTGTTCTGCTCCACTGCCTATAGAATGGTAGGGCTTCGTTATCCCGATGGGTTCTTATCACCCACAGCATTTTTGTGATTGCACACATTAATCACCTGGTGAACCTTTTCTTGTTATCGCCTTTATGATCTACCCTCCGGTCCTTTATTCGATGTAACATAACTCGAATGTCCCAATGTAGGGGACGCCTAATGTAGGTGTGTATTTGTCATTTAGGCGCTAGCCCTTCCAGAGAGTAAGAGTAAACAGGCATTGGACTCCAAATAAGCCGGAAAAGGTACGCTCCGGTTCATCCATGCATGGGCATACATCTAGTGTAGTTATGGTCATCCATCAAGAACAACAAAGCAAGCATCAAACCCGCCTTCAGTTTCATCCATTGATCAAGTTTTTTCTGTTCCAGAAGCAGAGGCAGATCCCACACAAATAGAACTCCGAGATCCCGCCCTTTTTTATATAGTTGGCAGGCACCTATAATCTTTCATTAGCGGTGATCCCGTGCGCCGTCTACTGGGCCTTTGTCTCGCTCTGGATCTCTGCCGGTTCCACCCGATCCTTCAGTTCGAGAGTCCGCAGCATCCACAATGATAGGAAAGGGCGATTCGCCTTACTATCAATAGGGCAATGCTAGTCGATGAACTCATTGATTCAGCAGCTAAGGTGGCCCTACTATTCAAAGCCAGGGGCACCATCAGCATCTAAGCAAGCATCTCTTCTAGCTCCAGGTGCAAAGCTAGTGGCGTTGACCGAGAGCCCCACAGCGGAGTAACCAGATTTAGATTGAGTTGCTTAGCCATTAGTAGCAGTTGACTCAGTTGATCCATATCGAGATCGAGATTGAGTAGCAGTATTGAAGCCAATAGTTGAAGAGCCCCAACGAATAGTAGGGCCCAACGAATAGTAGGGCCCAACGAATAGTAGGGCCCCGTGAACAAGTTTGCCAGATTCGTATGCTCCAGTTTCAATGCCAGCCCTTTTTTATATAGTTGCTCCCGCCCTACTATCTATAAGGGGCCCCCCCCTTATAGATAGTAGGGACCCTATCTATATATGGGGGCCCCTTTAGAATAGTAGGGCATTTTTAGGCCCTTTTTTATATAGTATAGTTCGAAGCTGCTTTTTATTTCATAAGTAATGCGCCCATTCCTAGTCGAGCGGGCATCTGCACGCCCCTACTATTCTAAAGGGCAAGAAGTGATAGGCGAAGGAAAGCAGGGACAGGGGACTAACAGGAAGGGATGCTACACAAAGGTATGGGTAGCTTCTTTGGCGCGTGATGATCTCGTAAATGATCTTTTTGATTCTGGTTCTGCCCTGCCCTACTATTATAAAGGGGGGCCGGGACCCCAACTATAGCGCGATTGACAGACATACGCTCTACGGGGGAAAACCACCAGCATCCGAGTCAGAAGTAGGAGGAGAAGCAAGCGCAGTCACAGAGTCCCTAGTAGTCGATCCACCAGCATAGGCCCCCAGTATATCTTGATTTTCTAGAGCGGATACAGATCCCTAAAACCGACAGAAGGGCCAGTTTCCTAGTCACTAGCTTCCCCTGCCATTGGAGATCTATATCCAGTAGCGGATTCAGTTCCCATTCGAGAGGTTACTGGGTGGGTGGGGACTATAGTAGGTCGATAGCTCGTTGCAAAGTAAGTTCTCTACCGAGCCCCACCTATATCTATGGGCAGAAGCCCCTATATATCTATGGACATCCATAGATATATAGGGCCAGTTGGAATGTTCGAATTTGAGGCCAGATCCATACCCGGTTGATTCAGGTGCGGATACAGTGCTTTATGCCCGTTTATTACATCTATAGTATGACCGGTAAGGAATAAGGAGGTGGTACTCAATAGATAGCGATGCAGGAACCGCTTCCATATGCAGGGGACACGGGGGAGCAGGGGGAGCTGCTGGTCATCCATGGAATTGAGATCCATGAGATGGGGCATTGAACCAGATTTATGAGCCCCTACTATTCTAAGGCCTCTGCCCATAGAATAGTAGGGCCCTGGCGCCGATGATATAAAGGGCAATAGTAGGGGGTAGGGGGGGCCCTTTATAATAGTAGGGCACATATGCACATAATCAGAATATATTCTATAAATCTAGTCAATACAAGGGACGGGAGTGGCCCTACTATTCCAAGGGCCCATTGATCTTTATCCCTCACTACCTCGCCCAGCGGAAAAACATTTAGAGCCCTATTCTTTTTAGGCCGCCAGTTACAGTTTACCAACCATGCCCCGGAGTGGGTCATATGTCACAGATTCTATATAGCACACCGGCAGACCCGTCCGCTTGCAGAAACAATTCCGCTAGTAGCTACTGCTACCCATGCCCTATCTATATATGGGGGCCCCTTTAGAATAGTAGGGCGCCTTTGCACCTAAGTAAACAGTCACTCAATATCGATCCGGTGCATGCATCTGGCCCGAGTTGAGAAACAATTCTATAATTCGGGTGCTGCGCCCTGCCCTTGCCTTTGCTCTTTTTGGTTCGTCCGACTTTTGAAGCAGTGTTTGCTTCTTATATATGGTCCAATGGCATGCTGACTAATGATGGTCCATCCAGGGAGTTGCTGCGTTTCCGTTATCAAGATGGTCCTATGGGCGTTCTGTTTAATTGAACTTAGTGGGTCGGTGGACCGAGACTGTGTATGCACATAAGACAGGGCTTGAGTTACGCTCTTGACCGGCTCAGAGACCGCTGCTCGTCTGCATCTAAAGAATATGGATTTGGATCCGAACGCCTTGCCTTAGAACAGTAGGGGCCCCTGTTAGGTGTTAGGCGCTTTGCCTCATCCTTCGAATTCTAATTAGAAGGGGGTTATAAAGGGGAAACTTTGAAACAACGCTGCCGTGCCCCGCATGTCTTTCCTTTTGCTTCTACCTCTGTTCCCTACGCCGAAGCTACCTCCAATTCTGCCATTGGTAGTTCTGGGTCTTTATCCGGAAGGGATGTTGCCTCCATGGGTTATGCATCTAGATACGCAACGGGAGAATCCGAACGAAGGAAAGCTGTAGGGTAAGCCCCTACTATTATAAGGCAGGCACCTAGTGGCCGTTTATTTTCCATTGATTTAGCCTGTAGGGGTACGTGAGAAAAAGTCCCCTATGATAATCAACCACGTGATCCAACTAACTCCTTCGCGCGGAAGCTACAGGCCAGCAAAATCGAGGTGGCCCTCTATCTATATGGGGCCCTGTTCGACTAATAACGTATGTAGGCCGGTCATGATGCCACTTTTTATCCGCCTTTTCTCTATTCTTTTCTACCGGCCGGCCAGATCCATACCCGGGTGCGACCGACACGGGATGGAGTGCCAGGGCGATGGGCGTTTAGCCGGCAAGCCATCGATCGAAAACACAGGCCAGCCAACTATATAAAAAAGGGCCTTAACAATTAATTGACGCCTCCCACCCAGCCCTACTATTCTAAAGGGCGCAACAATCGGCCGAGAGCCTTACTATCTATAGGCATCAAGTACCATTATCTACGACATTTAGCCCACAGGCACGCCCTTTTTTATATAATTGTCCTGGGATTGGATTTATGGACTTAGAGAGAGACCTTAGGTATTTCTTGTGCCCTTTCAATAGTAGGGGCCTCGATTCACATCTTATTGTTTTCATCTTGTGCCTGAGCGATAGTCTCAGTGGCAGTCTCGTAACTAAACATCATGACCTAAACATCGATGCAGACGATGGACCGACCCGCCCGAATTATATAAAAAAGGGCCGCCGATGATATAAAGGGCAATAGTAGGGCACGGCTGGTACTTGAGATTTCCTGGGCTATCTGTATGAGCTAGAAGGGGCACACGGGCGAAGACTTAGGACGAGTGCTTGGTGAATGCCTGGTGACGAGGGGGCCGGTTTCTTTCCACCACAGTTGTCCCTGAACCCGACCGCCCTATGATCCCTCCGACGCGGCGCCTTATTCTCATAGTTCTTGTTCCCGCCAACTATATAAAAAAGGGCAACGTATTGATCTGGTTTCAGCCGTGTAGCTTGTCTATGGTCTTGGGGCAGAATCTGGTGCAGCATCCTTACCACCCGCCTATCAGTGTTAATTCGTTGCCAATCGTTGTTGATCATCACATCCGTGGATCTCGATCCGAGGTGGTGGCCCTTTAGAATAGTAGGGCGGTCGGTCACTTCTGGATCTCGCCCTGGTGGAACCGGACCTGTAGATCATGTAGCTCACCTAACTAGGCGGGGAGGTCAATACTAGGGTCAAGATCACCAGGTCAGATGCTTGCGAAGCTCCAGCTACCTCTGCTTTTGGATCTGGGGCTGGGCTCATTTTTCTGGTGCCTATATTAGTGCCGGGCCCCCCCCGGCACTAATATAGGCCCAGCCAGCATTTATCTATCGATTTCGGTCCGTCAGGTGGCTGGCGGGAGCCGCTAGCGATGTTGGTGCTTGCGATTGATTGATTCGTTCCCTCTCCCCGACTCCGATTGGTTTCAATAAAGAAAGACCGGTCACTATAGTTTCCCACCCGCCCCTACGGGCCGAGTTCAGACCAGAACAGTGCCGTCTCAGTTTTAAGCGCCGGTCATCCGGCTATTCTCAAATATGACACGAATCCCCTATTCTATGTGCCAGGGAACCCCCCTTGAAGATTCTATTCCAAATAGCGCCCCCGCCCCATTTATTCTGATTGCAGGACCCCTTTCCCATTTTGATTTCTGATTGCCCGGAAAGAACTTCCCCATTCACGGCCCATTCACTTTAGGCGCGGGGGAACTTACTGGGCCCTTGACAACCCTACTACACCGGATTTGACTTCCGGCATCTCGATTCTATACGTAACATGCCCACAATATGGCATCTAGTAGGGGGGAATAGTAGGGCCCAACGAATAGTAGGGCTCGCCCTTTTTTATATAGTTGCGTTGAGAGGAATTGGATTTACACTATCACATTCAAAGGGGGGCGGGCAAATAGAAGAATTAGGAGAATACTAATTGGATTGGTTCGAACCGGGAGGAGTAGATAGAAGTGCCTTTTCTTCGAGTGGACCAGAAGGATACCCGTTGATCGATGCGCTGTAGGGTCTTGCTTTCCAAGAAAACAGATTCTGCGCCCAGTGTCAGGTCATTATTCTCCACCTTTACCGTAGATAGTAGATGCAGCCCATTCCATACCGTACTCTAGGCAGTCCCGGGCCGACTGGGACTATAGTGATGCAGTCCATATTCTATACGTAACATGAGTGCGCCCCCCTACTATTAATATTGGGCCCTTATAGATAGTAGGGCTCAAGATGCGGGTAAAGAAAGGGCAGCACAGCATGCGCCCTATATTAGAAAGGGCTCTATCTTGCTTTCAGGCAGCCCCATTATTTTGATAGGGGCCTCATCTCCTGGCCACTGGGTCTGAGCTCATTCATTCTGCCAACGATTCCATCCATATTAGCCCGTAGGGGTCGAGCCCCTTTTTTATATAGTTGCATCCCGCACCATCAATAATGAAAAAAGGGCCACGAATAAAGAAGGCAGAAGGAAGAAGGCGTTATTTATGCGGGGAATGGTTCATTTCAGGCTCCCCAAGCCCCTATATTATAAAGGGCGTTTCAGGTTTCGGAACTCTAGCTTACTCATTCTACCTTTCCACTTCTTTGCCGCCCCTTTTTTATATAGTTGGCTCCGTGATGACAGAAGAGAACGGCATCGGTGCTGGATAGCTGCTTCGGCGGAATCAACAACTGGTACATATGCCGCTGGTGGTGCTAGAGGTAGTGGTGGAGAAGCTGGCTCGTCTCTCGAGCCTACAGGGGCTGGGCTCTGGAACTCAATCTCCATCTCGATCCGCTGGATCATTCACTGGTTCGGGGCCACTGGAGGGGGGGAGACAGAGATGGGCGGCGTGATGCTGGACACGGCTCCCTACCGAAACCCATGGCTGCTCGCCGGGGGTCGTCACGTGGTTGCTTAGAGAAATAAATGCCGGGAGAATGCCTTATAATAGTAGGGCCAGGGGAAACCCTCTATTCTATTGTTGCCCATCAGTTCGAATTCAACTAGTCCATCTTTCATAGTCACTGCTCGGGGACTCGGGATTTCCTTCAGAACGAGGAACGAGCCAGTTACGAGCCCGAGGAGAGGAGGCGGGTGGGTGGGAAGCAATAGTTCCATGGGGGGGAGGGCCCTACCCCCGCCCGGGGCCAGGGCCCTACGGAGCCTGCCGCTTTATCCCTTACCTTAATGAAATGAAGGTAAGGAATAATATGCCCTTTTTTATATAGTTGGGGCCCCCCTCAAATTATGTTCGGCACCCCGTAGGGCGGATAATAGATTAGGCAACAGCGGCAACAAAACACCCCCTACCCTGTTCCATAGTAGGGCGGCTGGCCCTACTATTCTAAAGGGGCCCGGGAGGAGATAGGGGCTCAGGAACCGGATCTGAAACGCGCTATGGATCTCGATCTGCCCCCTTTAGAATAGTAGGGCGAATCGAACTATAGTTGGATCTGCCCCGGCTATTATAAAGGGTGGTTCGTGCCCAACAGGCTCTGTATCTGCATTTTATGGTTCCATTTATGGAACCGCATCTATAATTGAGCGAAGGGATGCCCCCACTGCTTGATCCACTGGTAGGTTCGCTTATCCATCGGCAGACACTACGCATGGGTGGAACACACTACAGGGCTTTGACTTCCCTTGCTTGCCCCGCATGGGTTAATCTTTCATAAACAAGCACCTGGTGCTCCAACTATATAAAAAGGGCCCGAAGCCCCGCACTCCTTACTACGTAACGTTTATCACTACCTAGAGCTTCCCGATCCAAGGTTGCTCTGCTCGCACCTTCCGGTTCACTAGGGGTTGACAAGGACATGGGATTGAGTCGTCCCAATCCTACCAACGATTATTGTTCATTAGCCATCTATACGTAACATGCCCCCTCGCGGCCGTAGGGCTTTTGAGAATAGCGGTTCTTGGCCTAAAATTCTATGGGCCCCTACGGCGGAACACTGCCGGATAAGCCTATCTGTAGAGATCCGATGACAATGATTTCGAGCCCGCCCTTTTTCGATTCGTCCCGGCATGTTGATTTTTCATGCAGCACTTTTGTAGGGGCCCTTTTTTCTATAGTTTAGTTGGGGCGGGCAGCACTTTCATATGAGGGCAGCAGCCCGCCCCTATATTCGCGAAGGGGCCCTACTATTCGCCCTTTCTAATCTCCCCCCACCCATGTTACGTATAGAATATGGCCGGAAACTAGACTAGCAACCGGGCGGAAACACGGATATCATTTTTCCGTGCGGGCCCTACGGCCGATAGTTCTCGGGCATCGCGGGCCCCTCGGCGAATAGTAGGGGTTCCGATAGTTATCGATTCTATACGTAACATGGCCCCTACTATTCTATGGCATGCCCCCCCTTTTTATTAATTGATGCCGTTCTCTGGCTATCTCTGGGATGAACGTCTTTCTTCTCCATCGGGCCATCCGCCACTTCCTCTCGCCTCCAGGATCATTGGGGCGATAAACTCCCTCCTCATTTCACTATCTCCAATACTGTCGTTAACTCCTCCCCGATATCGTTAACTCCTCCCCGATACTGAAACAAGCAGCGAGATATATAGGTAGGGCTCTTTTTTGAGAAGGACCAGTGGGCGGCAAGCCCTTTAATAAATAGGGGCCGCCCTACTATTCTATTATTCCCGCCCCCGCCGATGATATAAAGGGGCGGGCCATGGGAAGAAACTGGATTAAGACTTCACCCCCTCCTTGGATCCGATGGCCCTACTATTCTAATGGATGCTCGACCAGGAGGCTATAGATTGTCCCATCCTAGATTAAGACTAGCTATTCTTTTTTATCCGTGAGAACAAGGAAGTTATTGGCCGGTTGCCCCCCTTCGCGAATAGTAGGGGCCCTACAACTTATTATAAGGGGGTAAGGGGAGGGGCCCTCTGCATGCACCACTAGATTAATCAGCCTGCTAGAATCAGCTGGCATAGAGATTCGCGAGCCGGGGGAATCTGAGTTACAGAAGGTGCCCGAGCCTTCAAAAGTGAAAGTTTGCCCTACCTACCTTACCCTTATAATAGTAGGGGCCATGTTACGTATAGAATTGAGCCTTCGCTCATAGCCTACTATCGAATTATCGGGGGGGCGATGCCATAGAATAGTAGGGGGCCACCCGCCCATGTTACGTATAGAATCGAGCCCTATTATTCTTAGGCGGCCCCCGAGCCCAGAATAGTAGGGGCTAGCCGGGGCGGGATCCCCTACCCCCCCCTACCCCTACGACGTGTAAAGGTTGGGAAGGGAAGGGGATCAATGGAGAGATGGTTCGATCTATTATTCCCCCCCCACCCCGGGTCACTTTGCCAGTCCTATGAGCCAGACCCCCTACCATGGCAATAGGCAGGCGAAAGGGGTTCAATGGTTTCTTAGGGCCCGACCGAGTCTATGGGCCCTACAATAACCATTCATTAATTAATGGGGGCAACCTGCTAATTATCTATATTGCCATATTCTATACGTAATATGAATAGGCCTACTAAAGAAAATAATGAATTGACAATAAATCTGCTAGAATAAGCTAGAATAAAAGGACCACCGGGCCATAGAACGCTTTTGAGGGCGATGTAATAATAGAGAAGGGCCGGAGGACCGCGGGAGAGGAGCTCTCGACTGCGAACTACAGATAGCTGCTTCCTGGGTTGGGTGGGACTATTAGTTGGAGCAGATGGAAATGAATTAACCCGCCTACACCCCCGGTCCTGCCTTCGCTTTCAACTCCATCCAAACATCCATCCGCCTATAGAATGGTAGGGCCTTCCTTTGCTGCTGGCGCTGGCCAACTATATCAAAAGGCTTTCTAGTTGAATTGTTCACTACTGGAGCTACCGATGGTCCGGTTGTCGTGGAGGATATAGAAGTCCTTCCTGCTGATTGAACCTCTGATTGAACCGGAATAGAGTTGAGTTGTCTACTCCCCGGCAGGCATCTAGCTCCGGCCCATAGAATTCTCAAGCAATATAATGAAACAACTATATTGGGGGGGGCCGGTAGTCCTTCGAGCAATAGACCTTCCTTCCGACCTTCCTGCTGATTTTTCCGGTTGCCCTTTACTCTATAGTCCTATAATACTATCTCAGCATCGCCTTAGAATAGTAGGGAATAATACCTCCCTCCCGGATGGCCGGTCCTCGTCTTCAGGCTCTATTGCTGCCTCCCACCGGTCCTCGTTAATTGCTCCTGTCCTCCACCCACGGCCTACTATCATAAGGGCTCGACTTCCCCCGAATAGTAGGGCCGGGGGTGTGGGCAAGTGCAAGTGTACTCACCCTAGCCTAACTTCTATATCCTAGAATTGGGTCTTCTATCCCGCACCGGGGGTTCAGGATGGAGGGGTTAGCAACGGCCCCTTCAAATAGTAGGGCCCGGGCCTACGGGCCTTCCACCCCCGGATGGAGCAGAGATAGTTGTGGCTAAGTTCTCTGTGGGAGGCTATCCGGAAAATCGGATAGCTAAGCCCTACTATATCTAAGGGGATCCAGTTTATCCAGAACCAGCAGCGGATCCAAATGCGGTAGACCTCGCAGATGCCCTACTATTCTATGGGCCCTACTATTCTATGGGCCAGGCGCAGTTCCAAATCCGATTGTTGACCTGGTTTATTCACCACCAGTGGAGTAAGTAGCATAGCCAGTTTGATAGCCTGAAAATTGACCTACTATTCTATGGGGTTCCAAATCCAATCCCAGTTATTGATCCATTTGAACCAATTGATCCAGATCTCACAGAGGCCCCGGGTGGGTGGGGAGATATTGGCGGCCCCCCCCACCCGGTAGCAGCCCTATCTATATATGGGGCAGTTGACTGAGTAGATCCAGCAGCAACTAGAGCATATCCAGCAGATCGCCCTACTATCTAGGTTCAGTTCCATATCGCCCTCGCCCCCCCCTGCATGGAGGTAGATTATTGTAGGGCAGTCAACCTCTGCATTCCGCAGCACAGCTAACAAGGGTATAGGCGCAGCTCGGGCCCCTCAAATATAGATTATTGTGGGTTCTGCGACTCGATCGACCAATCGACACGGGCATTCCGAAGAGGAAGGGATGGCTATCCCTCTCTCAAGGCTAGCTAGGGGGGATAGGGGCTTCATCCCCAAGCCCTTCCTATTATTGTTGTGGGCCACTCACTGCATCGAATGGAAGGCCCTACGGGGAAGCCCATTATTTGTACCGCCGGACGGACCTAGAGCCATGGATCCGTGCCCGAACCTTCCATTCTATTCCCGGATCAAGAGCTCTATTAAAAGATAGATCGATCGCCTTACTATCTATAGGCCAATTATTGAACTACCCATTTATCTGAACAACATTATGGAGAGATCGATCAACAATTAGGTAGGGCACGCCCTCCGCTGGGGTGGGTGGGAGGCGTTGATCTATCTTTGACACGCCCTCTCGTCTTTTGCCCTTACTATCTATAGGCCAAGATCGATCTCTAGAATTTATAGATCGATCCCTATGCCCGGGCAAGATCGATCTCTGATTTCTGGTTGGGGTGGCAGGCATGTTACAACTATGGAAGGGGGGGGAATCTGGTGGTCTGGCGGATAACCGAACGCTAAAACACTCCATAACGCTTTGGCCCGGCTTGCGCTGTTTTCGCGCTGTCTCTGCGCTGTCTCTATTTTCGGCGCTGAGGGCCCCTACTTTCTATAGGGAGGTTGCAGCCGGCGCTGTGTAGGACCATGACCATTCTAGGACCATTGGATAATCCGCCCGCTAGCCCTGCAAAAGAGTAGGGGGCTAGAATAAGCAATAGCCATCTTTCCCTCCCGGCTTCTATAATCCTCCCGGCAATAGCCGTAACCTCCCGCAATATAATCTCCTCCCGCCCCCCCCCTGCAGGGAGGGTTATTATAGGTTGGCCGGTGCAGAGGGACAAATTATTATGTTGTTGCTTATTATGAAAGGATTTGCCTTCAAATCCTTGGTGGTCAACATCAATTCACTTCAATTCAGCGATCAAATCAAGGTCAACCTGCCCCTAGATTGATTGGGAGGGGTAGTTATGTGGATTGATGACGTCCAACTGCGCTGTCTGTTGACAGCTTGAAGGATGGATGATCAGGTGTGGGGTCCCGATCCAAATGAAAGCACCCTGCCCTCTCACACCGCTATGCTTACGAGGATATATGTATGCCTTTTTCTTCCAACTTCTTACTCAAACTATGTATGCTGGGATATCAGTGGAGCTCGAACTGGATCTCCCATTCATGAATGGGTATCAATCAAACGGAATCTCATTGACTCGGCAACTGAATCGAGGATCAAATCTCGAACACAAAAGTCAAATAGCTAGATGCCCTGTAGGGTTCGCCTTTTTTATATAGTTGGCCCCCCCGCATATAATAGTAGGGGCTAGATAGCGTACAGAATATCGAATTGGTGGATCTTCGGGGTATAGAACTGACTAACGAACTGGGTCTCACACGAAACGATTAGCTGGGTGTGCATAGAAACAAAATATGCATTGCCCTACGGGCGGGCGGGCGAAGAGATAGGCGGCAAGATCCTCACTCCACCAATAGTAGTAAGTCGAGTGTTGGCGACTGTCTAAATGAATGAACGAAATCGACCCCAGCATGCAACCACACTAGCAACCGCTCCTAAAAAAACAAAAGCTGTGTGACTGTGAGAAATTGTCAATGGAGCTGACAGGGTGTCAAACGTCGATCCACCAGGTGCCTGCCGGTTGACCGGATCATGATAGACACGGGCAGCAGCAGCCCTACGGGCAGCGCCCGTAGGGGCGGCAGTGATTATAACTTCAACAAAGAGCAGCTATGGCGTGACTTGATCAACCAGCGAGCCAGCAGATCATTTGGCTACGAAGTGCTCGATTGATCGTACTTACTGAACGGCGGAAAATTGACCATACCATACAACGAATAGGAAAGGTCGAGTGAGGGGAAGGAGGATGAGTGATTCGTACAATTATATACGCAATATCTACGTGATCTCCAGTTGCTCGTCGATCGATCTAGCTTCGTTCATCCTTTGTTCGTTGAGTCCCCTACGGGCAAGCTATGTAATTGCCCTTATAATAGTAGGGCTAACGCTACTATTTGATTCACGAACGAACTAAGATACGGCAGGAACTGCAATATGGTTGGTGAATCAGTTTGTTGGACGGGGAGAATATTTCACTACTCAATATCCGGTCCGTAGGTGTCCCTACCCTCTCTATTATCCGTTCTGTGGGTGTCCCTATTATTCATGATGCTAATGCCCTTATAGATAGTAGGGCCCCTACTATCTATAAGGGCGAGTAGTTGATTAGTCAGCGATAGTGGCTTCCTTCGAAGCTACTTATGCTGGGTGGCCAAGAGTGGAACGGGGAGGTTAGGGTGCGTTCGTGCCCTCATAACTTCCCGTTAGTTAGTAAGTGAGTGTTACTTTGACACCCTCACTGGAATATCTAAAGGGTAAGTGAGGAATGATGGCCCTACTATTCTAAAGGGGCCCCAAAGCATACCAAGATATGGGTGGCAAGCCTACGGCTATATGTATGACCCGGCCCTACTATTCTAAGGCCCCGGCTGGCCCGGAAATGGTGGTGGGCTTAGGTCTTCGCATCGCCCGAGCGAGAAGGGGCTTGCCCCCTTGATGAGGGAGTCACCATTACCCGGAGGGAAAGTACGTCACCCTGGTAACTCCCGAATAATATGAATGTGCTTCCATTGGAGGGAGGGGAGGGATGGTCATTTATGAAACTAAGCTTAGTCCCCGAACGTAGTGAGTGCACCTGAAGGGACAGGGCTTACTACGTTTTTCCGGGTGAATCCCCGCCCCGGTTGCTAGTCCCCTACTATTATAAAGGGCAAGGGTGACCCAAAAATGAGCCTTAGAATAATAGGGCAAGCATTCGATATTCTAGATGTTAACCCGATTCGACAAAGAAAGTAATTTGACCGTATTCATTCTCAGGTGAACCCGTTCCTACCAACATTGCTGCAGGGTCCTCTTGCCTTCCCTATGGGGGTAGAGGGCAAACCACCCAAAGTTCGGGCCGCCGGAACTACGAAATGCAATTTAGGGCCGCTGCGGCGTATAGTTGTATTGAAGGCAAGGTGAAACCGGCCCTCACACTAACTAACGTATGAGTGGCTAAAGCCGGCCCTAAGGCCATAATAAATCCCTACATAGGTGGGCGGCCACTACTTACTGCTGGGGTTACTATTGAGGGTGAACCCTTTCCCGTAACGTCACAATAGTAAGCAAAAACAGCCATAGATATATAGGGGCGGGGCGGGGCGGGGCCCTCCCCTCCAAAGTTTTCGCATTGTTCACCCTCCCTTGTTAACCCCATAATGGCATCATATAATGAATGAAGGGTCTATAGCTGTTGTCTTATTTAGTGGAAAAACAACTCGGGCCCCCGATGATATAAAGGGGCGCCAATAGAATCTAGATTCTATCGTCGCCCCTTTATATCATCGGCCGAGCTCCCCTACTATTATAAGGGCAACCATTTCGGGCCGCTCTTGAAACGTAAGGGCCGCCCACCTACCTTCAATGGGTAACCCTGGCGGCGCTGTGGGGGAGGTTGGGGAGGGAAGGGGAGGGTTTGGAGATCATACCTATCCTATCTGCGAAGGCCATTGATTCAGGGGTTTGTTATCTAGTACATTGCATGTATCAACCCGCAGAAAGTGATGAAAGTGCTCGGCCGGCGGGGCCCCAACGAATAGTAGGGCCCCTTTAGAATAGTAGGGCACCCCTACTATTCTAAGGCGGTGGTTGGCATTCATTGGGCGGGGGCATATTCAATACGGGGGTGTCCCCCCAACAGTATGGAACTATAGGGTAGGGCACCGCGTATTTCCACTTTGTTCAATGACCGTCAGATTGGGAAATAAAGAAATCAACATTTTCCAGTGGCGGAGCTATCATGCCAGATGCTCTTTAGCATTTTGGGTCCACACGCAGTCACATCTAAGGGCAGCATGTCTCTCCTTCTTCCACACCGGAAACAAACATATATTAAAACACTGGAAGCTACTATCTAAAGCGGGCGGCGGCTCTTATACGTTCTAGTAGGCGCCCGCCCCGGAAGTTATGGCGGTCCTGGAGTCCCCCTTGAATTTCATCCCCATATCCGACCTCCAGAGATCCACCTTGTTTTTTCTTTTGGCCGGCCGGGCTAGCATATATATATATATATACTAGCTCTGAGCCGAGTGCGTACTAGTAAGAGTTAGAAATGCCATATTCCTCCCGCATCGCATCCCTCTTGTTATCCCTTACCTTAATGAAATGAAGGTAAGGAATGAAAAAACCCGGGCCCCTACGGGCATTTATTGGGCTAACTATCGACACTATGGCATTTATGACTTTGACTAGCCCCTACGGGCGATTAGGTGTGGGGCGTTGAAAGATTCTGCTAGGTGTGTGGCGCCTTTCATTAGGTTTGAAGGGGTTCAGGCAGGTCCAAGGGTCACGAAAAAGGCTCCCTCGCGCTCCATGCTCATTGTTGTTAAGAAGCCGCCTTATAGTGAATGTAACATGCAGATGGCTGATGAAGGAAAACTTCGGCCGGCGAAGTGTGAGGTGGGTGATCTAGATTCCACTAGGTGTGTGGCGAAATGGCAAGCAAGTGTGCGACAATGGCATCAGGACAGCATGGCAAGGATCGACTAGGGATACTATGATTGCAACGAAGATAGCTGGGATAGATGAGATTGGGGTGGTACGAAAAAACGGTACTTATTGTCGCTTGTTGCTTGCTAAGGGAATATGGCGGCTTCAGGAAGTGGAAGTAGGAGGGAGACAATGCCATCGAGAGTGCCCAACCTCTCCCCCGCCGGGGCGATTCTTGATGGGCCTGCCCCTATATTATAAAGGACCCGAACTATATAGATTGAGTGAACGGATTGGCAGATATAACAGCTAATGACTTACGTATGAGTCTAAGAACCATACTAACAGCTGCTATATAGGTGCAATCAGCATAATGCAGATGCAGTAAGCACAATGCAGAATGCGGAATGCAGATATAACCATACTAACAGCTACTGCCCGTTTCGATAAAGGGGTGCGCAGTAAGCATAATGCAGAATGCAGATAACAGCTAGTAACTTATCCTACCAAAGCATTTTTCCCGACTTGCGATGGGCGTAACATGATGAGTCATCCGTTGTATAACGTATTCATACTATGTACGTAACATGAGTCATCCGTTGTATCACGTATAGAAATGAAGTCAGAATGACTCGCATCAGAGAATTCTCCTATATATATATATATATGCCCCCGGGTCCCGGGTGGGGGAGGAATTATAGCTATAGTGCCGGGTAGAAAGGGGGGGCTATAGTAGGGAGTTAGTTAGTGAGTTGAGTTAGTTAGTCAGTTGAGTTAGGGTAATACCAATCCGTCCGGATCCAATCGAGGAATATCAATCCGTAAAATCGAATCGAAGCAGGCACTCGACAGCTAGTAGTCGTGGATGGTGTATCCGTGCTCATCTCCACGGCAAGCAGGTGCTCCCCTTTATAATATAGGGGCAAGCAGGCAGGTGTCTCTGTGTGGACATCCCTTCTGTTCATGGTCTCGCCGTTGCTTCTGTTCCAAGCGGGCCGGATTCATGCGGCAATTGTGTTAATGCGGTGCGGATTGATTAATGTGAAGAGAACTCCGATCACCGAGGAGAGCACTCGACCCCAACCGTAGCCCCGAGGGGGAGGTGGGGGGGGGTCGAGGTCTTCCCTCTCCCGCCCCTCTCCTAAGCCTTTTACTTGGAGGGGGAGGGGCGCGTCTGACGTAAGGAGGACGCGAAGTGAGCGAACTAGTAGTTGCAAAGTCGAGGGTCGAGGAGTGAGCGTTAGAGTGAGCGATAGCGGCCTATAGCCCCTACTCAATATAAAGGGGAAAGGGGGTGGGGGGGCCCTAGAGTCAGTCGTCGGAAAACTCACTATCGGAACTCTAGCAAGGTTAAACAGAAAGGGGTGGCCCTATCTATAGTAGGGGGCGGTAGCCCCATCGGAATCCCCCCAGTCTATGAATGGTTGGCAGCTGCCCTTTAGATAGTAGGGGAACGGAGAACAGGCATTATTCATTACTCACTCACAGGAGCTTATTACTCGAATGGGTAGTACGATCGGTAGGAAACATCCTTTTCCCACACCCCTATCCGGAACTACCTGCACTATCGGAACTATCTATTGAATCGTTCCGGGAAGGGGGTTGACCCACCAGCCCTGGGGGAATAATAAGAATTGGGAACTGCCCTATCCACCTATCCGGGGGCGGGGCCCCTATCCAAACTGTCTATAGTGGGGGGGCGCACAGAACCGGTCAAACCAGATCCTATCAATGCCCATAGAATTGCCCGCCCTTTTTTCTATTGTTGCCCCCCGCCGATTCATTCCGTTATCCCGGTTTGTTTAGAAATGAGATTGTGAGTAACAGTGATATGGAGTAGAGTGACATTGATAGAGAACCATGAGAAGGCTTGGCAGGGGCTACTGAGTGAGCTATTCCGAGAAGGCGGAATGCAGGCAATGGCACTGATGGTGGAGGACGAAAGGGAGGTTCCCAACAAACTCTTTTTCGGGCTGGCCAATAATAGAATAATAGGGCTCATGAAGATTACGGGTTTAAACGCTGTATCTCTCCTTCTTTCAGCAGCTTAACATCTCGCTTGCCCCTACTATTCTACAGGGTAGGGAAATCCGGAGGGCCCGGAGTCACCACATCTTGCTTTAAAGTTCGTTCAGCCCCCGGTCTGCCCACCCATAGTAGAGAGGGGGGGCCTCACCCCAACAAATCGGGCTAATATTCGCTCGCCATTTCTCCTCTCGTAATAAACGACCACCCTATGATCACTAATGGGAATGAATAAACAAGATTCCTAGTCGCCCTTTCAATAATAGGCCAACTCGTCGATCCCAGTAATCATCCCGGGCCCTACTATTCTATGGGGAATCAGAACGAACTGGAATCTTACTTAACAAGACGGCGCGAGAAGCAATGAGTAAATGCCGACTGAACTGAAAGCCGAGCCACTATAGTCGCGAGGAGCCGAGGCAGTTCCGTGCAGGGAGGTCTCGTTTCTTTCATGCCCTCTCTATATCCCACCCTGCATGGGCACCTCCCACTATATACCGACTAGCCTATAGAATGGTAGGGGGGCAGCAGGGTGGCCCCCTCAAATTCTATGGGGAGAAAGGGCCCTTTTTTATATAGGGGGCCCCTACTATTCTATGGGGCCCCTACAATTCTATGGCCGGGTGTTCATGCATGAGGGAATTCTAGTTGCCCTATCTACCTATCTGCGAGTTAGCCCTTGAATTGATTTATCTATTAACATTGCTAAGGGGTAGCCCTATATTAGAAAGGGCCCTACTTTTCATAGTTGGAGGGAAATCCTTAAGTCTATTCCCAACATCCATGGACGACATTCATTAGGATCAGCTTCTGGTAGATCAAAGAGAGCTCGAAGAGGATCGGAGGAGAGACCTTACACATGCTTCACAACAATGATAGGTAATATCTATCACGACACATTATTCCCTCTGGGCCTTAGGGATATCCGCCCTATTCTTCTAGTAGTAATAGAAATCATTGGATCTTTCTCGCTCTGAGCTAACGGGACCTCCAATCCATTATCCTCTGTTCCCACCCCAACTATGAAGACAATAAAATGCTGAGCCCTTGCCGAATAGTAGGGCTGCATGCAGCCCTACTATTCTAAAGGCACTGCATGTTATCAGGGATAACATGCAGGCATCCTAAATTCCGACTGGATTATATCTCCTTCAGAAGACGTCGACTTCTAAATAAAGCCCCTACTATTCTAAGGCCCTGCTCCCTATTGTTTCTTGCCAGCGATTGATTTATGTTCCAGAGGGAATATAACCCCCCTGGGGACCTTCTATTCCCACCCTGCAACTAGAATTCCCGGCCGGGATTAATGGCGCTTGCTAGAATAGGATAATGAATCAGCGCAGGGCCCAGGTAGATGAGTTGGAAGCTACTTTAGTTCGACGGGTGGGAGGAATAGCTCTATATCCGGGTGCCCCTATTTAGAGAGAGGGCCCTACGGACCGGAACCCCCTTGCCGAATAGTAGGGCCCGATGATTCTATACGTAACATGCCCCCTCTACCTAAAAAGTGGTGGGTGGCCCTACGGGGGCCCCTTTATAATAGAGGGGGGGCGGGCGGGCTATAGTTGAGTAGGGCCGGGGGCAACCAACCAGCCCCTACCCCGCCCCTACTATTTGAAAGGGCCTCCCCCCCACCGAGTAGGGAAAGGGGTCGCCCCCCCCCCACCGAGTAGGCCCCCCCACCCGAGGCCCCTTAGAATAGTAGGGGGGCGGTGGGGTTGGTGTGGGTTGGGGGGGATAGAAGGGGCCGGGTGGGAGGGAATAGATGGGCCCGGGTGGGGGGGACTCAATGGCGGGTTCTCTGGTAGTCGGTAGATTAGTAGTAGTGGGAGGATAGCCGATACTCAAGAAAACGGTGGGGTGAGAAACCGAAGGGCTGGGCGGCGAAGCCTGGCGGCGCTGGTGGGTGGGAGGAGATATTGCGGTGGGCTTTCTCGCCGTTCCACCCCGGCACTAGTTCTAGTAGGGCCCCCCTGTTCACATGCAGGGGCATGTTACGCCCTACTATTCTAAAGGGAATCTGCCCTTATAAATTATAGGCCGGGCCCTGTAGGGCCCTACCCTACCCTACCCTATATTAGAAAGGGCCCGCATTTTCCCTATATAAAAAAGGGGGGGGCCCGCCCCCCTATATAAAAAAGGGCGAAGGGGGCCCGCCCCGCATTTTATATAGGGGGCCCTACTATTCTCAAGGGCGGCCGGCAATAGATAAGAACCCTCTGAACCGGAACTATAGTTGCCATAGAGCCCCCCCCTATAGAGAAGTTGTAGGGCCCCTACTATTATAAAGGGGGGCCCTTTTTTCTATAATTGCCTCTGCATGCATGCACCTAAAGTGAGCATGTTACGTATAGAATATGGAACCCCCCCACCCACCCCTGCATTGGGAGTTCTAGTTGACCTAGCGTAGGCCGTCGCCCTATAGATATGGGTATATATAGGGAGCCAACTATCTATATCTATAGCCGCCCTCCTCATCCATATAGATATTACGTACGACGTAATGGCATTGACAAACATTGATTCGTATATAGACATAGTCGGCACTCGGCCGCCGCCGGCCCAGAGACTATATAGACTATATGCTATGCTCGGGCACCCGACAGTCGGCACTCCACCGATAGGGCTATATGGATGGAGTCTAGATTAACAGCCCTGATCGCATGAATCAAACTATGATCGATCGAATGCCGGCCGGGGCACGCCCTATATTAGAAAGGGGCCCATATATAGAGCCGGGGCTTGACTGGAGCTGAACTGTTCTCTAATCATGCCAAGCCCCGTATTCCATATATATAATTATGTGCCCAACCCAACCCAACCCAACCCAACCCAATATATAGAAAGCCACATATCCAATAATCGGGAAGGAGTCGTCGAATCGCCTATCTCTTCCCACCCATCCCGGGAGAGAGTATCATGCGCCGGAGGGCTCGGGAAGGGATAGATAGAGGCAAAAAGCGGGTCGGAGAACGGCCTTTCAATATGCATCTCTACTGCAGAACCCGGGTAAGCATAATCTCTACTGAAACCAATAACGAAGCGCTAGGGGCGGGTGGGAGGAGAAGGGAACTAGCGCTCTGGTTTCATTTCCCGGCTACTAAGGACCGGCGGTTGCGTCTGCTCCAACTGCGCCGCTCGACCATGAACCCGGGCCTTTGAACAAACAAATCATTGCCCCGGTGGCATTCCAGATTTGATAGAGAAAGCGTGCAACCACTGAAACGGATGATTCCGGATGCCTGCTTAAATCAACGGATTCTGGCCGGATGCAACCGCGCATAGTACCGCTTCAAACAATGCTTTCAGCAGTTCCTCCATACCCAAGTGGGAACTTTATATAAGGAAAGTGCCGGGTGGGCTGGCAATAGTCACTGCTTTCTCGCCCAACCCAACTCCCTATGGCTGGAATGAATCTGAGCAAGCTAAGGCAGGCGGGTCCATTATCAATAGCCGCCATAGAATAGTAGGGGCCACCCTGCTTAATTCCGATCAATAAACGCCCCATAAAAGAAAATAGTAGGCCATAAAGAAAAGATTAAGAAGGTTCCTTAGAATAGTAGGGCCGACCCCATAGTTATCAGCCAATCCCAGCCAGAGCCCTACTATTCTATGGGGGCCAACCGCCCTGGCCGGCCGGGGGACCCAGAAGAGATTGAGTTGGCCTTAGAATAGTAGGGCGGTCGATTCTATTATAGCACGGGTGCTTGCTACTGAACCACCGATATTACGTTTGCCCTTATAAATTATAGGCCGGTGCGGGAGATAGCATTTATGCACTCATCGCCATGTTTGTTTGGCGTAAGTGTTCCGCAGGTTGAGGGAAAGGAAGTGAGTGTACGCCCTTTTTTTCTATAATTGCGGTAGCAAGGGCGTGTCAGGATCGGCATAGCGTAGTACCCCCTTGGTAGGTAGTTCAGAAGAGAAGGCGGTAGCCCTTTTTTATATAGTTGTGAGCGGGCGCATTATTACGTTACTGATAAAGCCAACTCATTCTAGGCGGCATATTGGATGGGGAATGCGCCCTACTTTAGTTACTCGCGGAGCCAGGGCATGTGCCGGCCGAACCGACAACATCCACCCACCTGCTGGCTATAGTTCCCACCCACCCGGAAGCACCCCAGATCAATTTCGAAATGTCGCGAGGACCAAGGCGGCATGGGCCTGACCTATGCGATTCACCGATCGAAGCTCCGCCCGACATTACCGACAGAATTCTTTCGTTACTTCCCACATATAGATATAGGGGCCCATGCATAGTTTGATTTACCTAATGGCCGCCTTAATATGGCTCTTGATTCTAGGGGGCCGTGCAGTGCCCGCCGCAGGGAAAGGATAATCAAATTCAGTGGGGCGCCAGCTATATCGGAATCGGATTCGCGGGTAATCAACAGAGCACCCATAACAGCATTCAGCATTTTCGTATCTTATAGTAGCATTACCACCGGGAGCAGAGGCGGGCCGGGCAGCATCGGGATAGTTAGAGCCGGGTTTTCAATGCACAACTTTTCTACCACCCTTATTAGTTTAGGGCAGCAGCACCCCATAGAATTTGAGGGAACCCCGCTGCTTTGTTTGCTTCAGAGCGAGCGCTGCTCTGCTTCAGTAGTGTAGTGCCGCAACCTTCGATGATGGCGTTGTTGTTTGAGCCCTTTTTTCTATCCCTTTATAATATAGGGGCCCGCCCGAGAATACAGATCTAAACGAGTAGGAGTTTCTGAGTGGGCTTTGCTGCTCTTTCAATGGAGGGGAATGGGGGGATTCGGAGTAGCATGCATGGGAGATACTATAGTGGATAGTGGATCGAACTTGTTATTTGCGGCCTATATCTATATGTGCGTAGCAATATCCATCAGGAACAGAAAGAGAAGAACCAGAATGAGTTGCGGGAACGGAACAATGCGGTGCTAGCAGCATCTATTTCCGCGCCCTTGCCGATGATATAAAGGGCCCTACCCCCTACCCTACCCTATATTTGAAGGGGAAGGGGAAGGGGAAGGGCGGAATAACTACCTACTACGTTACTATTATTACTATATAGGATCCGGCGCATGAAGATTAAGCTTATTTGGGTTTGGCTCGAGAGACAGAGCAAGCTGCCCTACCATTCTATAGGGGGAAGCAGGAATAGCTACTTCCATCTTCCATTAGAGAACTATCCTATAATCTGTCAATCTATGGTGAGTAGGAAGTAAAGAGTGCCTATAGAAGAGTAGGGCCCTACCATTCTATAGGGGTCCTTAGCGTCCTTATGCATTCACTAAGCATCCATAAATGCTCTGCTTGCTCGAGTACTAATAATCAGATAGTTCGCCCTAGAGATAGTAGGGCATTTTTATTGATAGCCCTACTATCTCTAGGGCGTCCCAATCGTCCCAATGAAGCGCAAATTAGCTTCTTTCCTAGTCTCGGTCCCCTAGGCGGCTAGGTTTATTGCCTCGAGCCGCCCCTACAATTCTATGGGCGAGAGTGGGACGAAGCCCATAGAATTGTAGGGGCTGATGGACCAGATACACCCAGATACATATGGGCATAGCCTTTCCACTAAGCAATAGAACCATATAGCTATGGGGCAGGATCTTCATCTCGATCTCTAACCCAATCACAAACCTCTGAATCCCAATCACGAACTGGATCACGATCAATAAACTCATAATCTGAACCACGAGCATCCGGCCCTTAGAATAGTAGGGGCATCACGCTCTCTATATATGTATATGTCTGGATCAATTGCATAATCAACTACTTATCCTCCTACTGCTGGGTAAACTACTGAACCAACAGAATATACAACGACTGCCATTGGTGCTGCTTCTCCCCCTACTATTCTAAGGGGCTACCCTTCCGTACCTCTGGCAAGTGTTTTTTTGGATAGGTACTCCCCTTGCCCCTCAAGGCTTTAACGGCCCTCTCGATGGCGGCCAGGGCCATAGAATAGTAGGGCCATAGAATAGTAGGGCCATAGAATAGTAGGGGCCCACCCAACCCGGACATGCCGGGGTTGCGGGATGGGTGGGAATCAGCCGGGTTGTCCCTCCCACCTTAGGCATCTACCGACTACCATAGAATTTGAGGGGCCACTCCCACCCGCTAGCAGGCGTACATTAATGGCAGAATTCCCCTACTATTCTAATGGGCGGCAAACGGAACTATATATTCCCGGAACTTTTCTATTCCCACCCACCCCCCTTACCCCCCAGCCAATATGCCCTACTATTATAAAGGGGGGCCTCCCACCCTCGCGGGTGGGAGGGCTGGGCCCCTATGATTCCCTCCCACCCGGGCCGCATCTTCCTCAATTATATAGAGGGGGAGGGCGGCTTGTCGATAGGGCTTCCCTACCTGATTGCGCCTAACTATGGATATAGGCCTCTCAGGCTGATGCCAACCACCAAGCGGGTGTGAGCTTCTCCCCGTTCTTCCCCTTGCTGTGTAGTGATTGGCTGACGGGTCTGTCGGCCCGATTTCCATTTCAACAGGTCTATCCCGGCCGGCAACTATAGAGTAAAGGGCAATCTATCCCGGCTCTGCTCTCCGGCTCCCAATCAATGAATGTGGAGACATGAATCCACTCCACCGATGTCTACTCTCTGTATCTGCCGTAGCCCTATAGATAGTAGGGCTCTTCAATGGGATTGGGTCTGACCTGTTCCCCGTTGCCAATGACTACACACCGACACGGAGCTGGCTGTCTCGCCGTCCCCATCTATCCGGCCTATGGAATGAACCACCCGGCCCCTATTGTCTATTATCGGCCGAGCTCTGTTCGGAAGAGATCGTCGGCCCTACCTCTCCCCTACGCGGGGGCGGATGAACCACTGCCGAGTGAATCCGAAGCTTATGCCGTATGGACAAAATAGCGGAGAATAACTTAGCCTGGCAGAATCGCCCTTAGAATAGTAGGGCTGACACCACGCCTTTCTATAGCTATTAAAACTATTAAAGGGTGGGGGGGGATTATAGTTGCCTTTAGATAGTAGGGCCCTACTATTCTAATGGGCGTGGGAATGGCACGGAGTATAAGTAGTCGACAGAAGCGGATACAGGCACTCGATCCTGGAGCGGGACTGACCGGGCCCCTACAATTCTATGGTAGGGTTCCGGATGTGGGATGCCATCGACGGAATGTGGAGCATATCTCCCACCCGGCCATGAATTAAGATTCGATCTGCTGACGCATCTATCAAGACCCGACCTTATATTGACTGACCTCCCTGCTTTTCACGGATAGTACCCTTGACCATTTGCTGGGGATCGAGACGGATCGGGCAAAGTCAATCGAGTCGATCCATCTGAGGCAGCCGGATACGAGAAGCGTGATTCTGAGATCATCCATCGACGGATACTGAGTAAGCTTGACTGGGCGGACGTGTGCAAAAGCCTTTTCTCCTCTCCCAATGCACAGTGGCAAGGCTCGAACCGCCCCCCAACTATATAAAATGCGGCCCCCCCCCCCCTTTATAATATAGGGTTCGCCCTACTATTCGCGAAGGGGGCCCTACCCCGGCCCCGGCCCCGGCCCCGGCAGGGGAAAGGGGGAAAGGGGCAAGGGCCCTACCCCGGCCCCGGCCCCGGCAGGGGAAAGGGGGAAAGGGGCAAGGGCCCTACCCCGGCCCCGGCCCCTACCCTACCCTACCCTATATTAGAAAGGGGAAAGGGGAAAGGGCCCGCATTTTATATAGGGGGCCCCGCATTTTATATAGGGGGCCCGCATTTTATATAGGGGGCCCGGCGGCCGCATTTTATATAGTTGGGGGGCAACTCCCAATAATCGGCTATCCGGGGAACCTTAACCCCCCCGCTATAAAGGTAGGGTGGATAGGCCCCGTATCTTTGCCGTGTGCAGAATCCTGAGGAGCCCTACTATCCATTCCATAAGGGGAACTATTTATCAACAACTATTTATAAGGAAGGGTGCACTCGACCGCTATTGGAAGAAAGGGCATTAGGTTATCGAGGGAGAGGAGGGCCTCCGGGCCACCGCCACAGATCGAGAGATTCAAACACCGAGATCTAACCGCATCGCCTCAAAGTTATAAAGGGCCAGCCCGGTTATGAAGTTATAAAGGGGCAGATCGAACCGCAGTGATCAGCAGGCATTGAGCACCCATCCAACCGCTTCAGTCATATTACGTATTGAATCGCGGCGTGTCACAGATCCTTTCCCATTCATTCGTCTCCGGTTAGTCCTTTAGTCCTCGAACCCTCTGATGCAGATAGAGGGGGAGGGGGCGCCCTATATTATAAAGGGCAATTAGCTTCGTAACTGCCTTTATAATATAGGGCCCGGACCGATACATTGACTGGTTCAACAAGGTCAATAGCCACTACCGCCCTCTATAATATATGGGTAAGTCTTACTACGACTATAGCCGGGTGGGCGATTACCAGCTTTCAATAATATGAAGGCCGGGGCGTCCCAATAATATAAAAGAGGGGACCCCCCACCCTATAGTCAGTACCCCCCCCACCCGGAAGAGAAGGGGGTTGGGGCCCCGGAAGGTAGAGGGCGCCCGACCGAGAACTACTTCCTTTTATGGCTCCAATCCCGGACCGGTTCTGAACCTAAAGGGGATGGATCCGGTAAGGGCTGGACGGGAGAGGCGGCGGGGAGACGACTTCCTTGAAATGCCAGAGGGTAAGGTGCATTCTCTAGAAAGATGCGACTATATAGATATATGGAGGTGCATTATAGCCAAGGGTGTCACTATATCTGGATAGGTATAGGCGCATCTTTCTATGAGACGGCTATAGCTATAGATAAATAGAGATGTATTCACAATAGTAGCCGGGGCCAATTAATCTACCTCCGCTGCCCGTAGGGCCCGGCTAGTTTCCCGGAACTATTGCCACCCTTACAACTATAGTTGGCGATGGACGGTAGATTAGTTGTTGCTCCAGTAGATTAGAACCATACTAGCAGCCCCCAAGCCCCCCATATATTGAGTTGCCCTACGGGGGCGGGTGGTTGTTCCATAGCCTAAAGTGGTTCAAAATGAGTTGAACTGGTGAGTCGAGTCGGGGAGTGGAACTGGTTTCTTGAGGTTTCTGGTTGTCATCGTCAGATGGGGTGGCCAAGTCTGTCTCATTACTGAACTTAGATCCCAACTCCTACAGATCCGATAGTCTTTAGTCACTATCACATGATGCCCCTACCCTTAGAATAGTAGGGCAACTGGGTGAGCGTAGTACCGGGTGAAGTCCAATCAGTGGGTTACTACCGGTGTTCAGTGGGATGAGGTAATCGTATCATCTCCGCTTCCACAAACTGCAGAGGAATGCCAGAGGTCCTTCGTTCTGTTCTCGCCAACAACTCCGAGCCCGCCTTTTTTATATAGTTCTCCAAGCCCCCTCAAATTATATGGGCAATAGTTCCTCATCCGAGATAGGAGGTAGGGCACTCCGTGAAACAAAGACACCCAACCTTCTGCAGCCGGGGACCCGCATGCACTTCAATCACCGCATGCACTTCAATCAATCATGCATCCCTATGCAGACGCTCGGCCTTTGTCGTCAACCTCACCATCCGCTCCGCTCTTACAGAACGGACTCAACCTCACTCATATGCATGCGCCCTACTATTCTAAAGGCGCGCTCTGCCTATCAATTCAATCATAAAGGCCTGGGCCCTGGCCGAACCCACCCCATGGCTCACCACTATCTCCCCGGCTCTCCCAATGGCTCTGGTTGTGAACTCTCGACCGGTCGAGCCGCCCCCTACCTGAACGATCTGATCTGATCTATCTGGCCCTTTAGAATAGTAAGGGCAGCCGTCACTATTAAACCCACCCCTCTATTTGGATATGGCGTGCTCAGATAGAGAGGATACTACTCTCCGAATGAAGAGACCCCATCAACTAAGATATATAGGGCTCCATCAGTCATGTAGCCTACCTATCTCTCCATTACATACGTCACATGAATCAAGCTGTGATCGCATGAATCGAACAATCCCCATAGATAGAGCCGGGCCCCCATATCCATCTATATAGAGGGGGGAGGGAGAGGGGGCCTCACCCTCCAGATAGATTTCTAGGGGAGTCGACTGATGACATCGCATTGATATTACGGCTACTATAATGGATGGATACGTGACCATATATCTCTATGGGCTGATGACAACATTGCATTGCCAGATAGATCTATAGGGACGTCTAGAATGGATGGATGGAGCCCATTTTTTTCTAGGCCGGTCCCCATAGGCGGATGGATTTGTGCGGACGGTCCCCCGGCGGCGGATGAATGGAGATGTGCGGACGGTTGGTTGCCCCCCCATAGATATATATGGCTAGAGCTATAGAAGAGACTTGTATTCCTTATCTATATAGACGTAGATCTAGAGACGTAGAAGAGTCTATATGTAGTGGAGTAGTCTCTTCTCTATCTCGATCTCTATACAGTGCCAATGAAACTCTAGACAGGGCACAAGACCGGATGCCTACTATCTGGGGCCCTTTATAATATAGGGCATGCATTCGACCTCGAATCGAATGGTGCTGACTTGACAACCATGCGGTTCTATGGCATTAGCAACCAGCAACCAACTAGGAATGGTGCTCTGGTAACAACCAATTGATCCCTATATTATAAAGGGCGGGGAAAGGGACACATGAAGTCGACGTCCTTTAGAGGAGTGAGCCCCTAAGGGCGAGTGGCGAGTTTATTACGTAGGTATAGGCATAGGCATAGGCATGGGCATACGCCATACGCAGACGTCATTTCTTTCTCGACCCCGATCAATCGCCCTACTATCTATAAGGGGGCGGGCCCCGGTCACTCCCGGATCGAAGGAAACCTCAAGACAGATTCCCCCTTTCAATTTATAGGGCAAATCTAATTGCATTCTTTCCCGTCCTTTCGCCGATGATATAAAGGGCATTCGACATTCATTTGCCCTTTATAATATAGGGGGCTCAAGCACTCATCAGCATGGCATAGCACCTCTAGCCCCCTCCCGTTGGTTGAGGGAGATAGCTATGCTCAACCTTCTCAACCGTCGAATCGCTCCCCTATCTATATATATATGATACATTATCTAGAGGGGCGAGGGAGAGCACTCGACCAACCACCAACCTATTGATTGGTGATTGGGAGAGGGCCCCTGTGCCCCTGTTCTATAGGAAGGCAGGCCACCCCATCTTTAGGGAGAGGGGGGGAGGGCCCCCTATCTATATCAGGGATGGGTCGGGGAAGTGCTTCTACTGGAAAAGAATGAATGGTTGATGACCGGAAGAATGAATGAACATTAGCCGGGGCCCCCCCGGTGCAGAGGTATATAGTTGGAGGTCCCCAGGGTGTTGAAACCATGAAGAATGAATGGCAAGTTGAGAATGAATGGGACCCAATCAATAGATAGGTCCCAATCACCAATCACTAAATGGCTGGTTGCCTACTATTCTAAAGGGCGATTTGCGCCTATATTATAAAGGGCCCGGCTGGTTGGAGCATGACCGATCACTATGGCGAGAAACCAATCCCCAATCCCGCCCCCTCTCTAGACTCTCTACTCAGATTTAGTCTAGATAGGGGCCCTCGATCTATAGAGAGGGAGATGTGGGGTGGGGGTTTCTCCCTCATGGCGAGGGGGGGATTCTCTCTTTGTTTGGAGGGGGGAAGCCGATCTGTGGAACAGTTCTAAGATAGGGCGGCTGATCCCAGATAGATATATAGGCACCGGGCCCCTCTATATAGATGGATCCCTAGTCTATAGGCTATCGTCTGATCGTCTGATAGTAGAGATAGGGAGAGGGGTGGGCAGTGAGGTGAAGATAGGATAGGGAGGAGGGTGGGCGGTCAAGTGGAGAGAGAAGGGTAGGTGGGCAGCGGGCCCCCCCTATATCTATACAGCTATACGGGGCAGGGGTATGGGTACTCCCTCGACTGAAGAGGGATGTATGTCGACTAGAGAAGGGAGAGGTCCCTTTAGAATAGTAGGGGCGTGGGATATAGGGTTTATTAGTAGACCATGGGCCCCCTTTACCCCCTCTATGATAAGCCCTACTATTATAAAGGGGGGGCCATAGAATAGTAGGGGCCCACCCGCAGCAGCGGACCCGGATGTAGAGTCAGTTGTTTAAGCAAGACCAGTAGCATAAGTCGTTTATTCCGTTGCTTAAGCAGTTCAATACCTGGCATCAGTAGCATAGCCTACAGCAGCATACCTAGTAGCATATCCAGTAGCACCATCAGTAGCATCAGTAGAACCATCAGTAGCAAAGGCAAAGACATAGCTTGTCTATATCCTCCACCAGCCGAATAGTAGGGGTGGGGGGCCTTCCGGTGCATGCAGAGGTTCTCCAATGCCGTTGCCGGGGCAATATAACGGGTGGGTGGGAAGCAATAGTTCTGCCATTAATCAGTGCCCATAGAATTGCCCCCCTACCCCTACCCCTACCCCTACCCCTACCCCTACCCCGGCAGGGCCCGCCCCGCATTTTATATAGGGGCGAAGGGGGCCCGCATTTTCCCTATATAAAAAAGGGGGGGGCCCGCATTTTATATAGTGGGCCCTACCCCGGCTATTCGGCAAGGGCCCGCCCCGCATTTTATATAGTGGGGAAAGGGCGGCCGGCCCCTTTAATAGTAGGGGGCCCCAGGAGTGATC